>KK114977.1:707799-756583 GCA_000611955.2 Stegodyphus mimosarum | reverse complement strand
GTAATTGTTTACCATTTCAAAGCACCCACCCTATTTATAGACCCTTATCACTCTCTGCCTGTCATGTCAAGTGACCAGATCCTTCTGCTTGCTGGATTATAACTAAGGTATAAGTAATAACTCAGACTAACGACCAAAACTTAAATTAAAAAAAAAAAAAAGCTGTGATATGCTGAATACAGATATGATAGTTAAAATTGTATGTTAGCTGAAGTTTCGAAGATTCATAACACGTAATCAAAGATCAGTTCTGTAAGCACGGAATACAAACCAGTTATTCATACTACAAGTGTTAATTTAATCCCATGTTTTCTTATAAATAATGTAAATCACATAAGCCTTCTTTTTATTTGTTACTTAATTTTACTACAGACAGCTTTCGGAGCATGTCAGAATAAGTTCAGGAACTCAGCCACTTAACTTCAAAATTTAATTTTGGCAACTTACATTATAAGGTATTTCCTCTATCCTTTCTGCATGCCTTCGTGGTGTAACGGTAGCACACTAGGCGGGTATTCGAGAGGTCCAGGTTCGAGTCCCGACGAGGGCATTGCTCATTTTTCATATTTTCTACTTCAAAAACAACCTAATTTTTCTACAACGTTGCTTAATTTATTACACTTGTAATTTATATAATGAGATGTACTTAATATGAGGATTAACAGAAACAGTCTTTTAGAACTTTATTTCGGATTAGGAAGTGTAAAAAATCAGCTAAGACATCACGGGGACTCAAAATACTCACCTTCCAATTGATACATGGACGTGCTTTCCAGTTACACCACAAAGGCACATGCTAAGGAAGAAGAAAAGCCTTACATTCTCTCCCACTTCAAGGCTACTTAATTCTCTTCCACTTAAAGGGCGGAGAGATCACAGTCGCCAAATCTTGGTGACGACGAATTAGGGTTCACCAACTTTTACCTTGGGCACCACTTGTAAAACTTTATTTTGGAGCAGGAAATATGTGATAAATAACCTATGCCCTCACCGGGACTCGAATTTCGGACCTAAACATCATTTCGAACTGCACCATGAAGGCACACGACAAGGAGGGCGAAAAACTAATTTTAAAAACTAATTAAAAATTTTATTCTGAATATAATTAATTTATCATCTGAATTTAATACACAGCACAATTTTATTAATTGGTGTTTATTCTTCATCAGTGTGGAAAGACATGCAAGCGGTTAACACAATCAGCTAACAGGCTGAAGATCCGTGGTTCGAGTCCCAATGAAGGTAGAGTTGTGTTTTACGTTACTAAGTCCGAAATTTCTAATAACATCACAGAGCCGTCTGAACTAAAATGTAGGTGGCAGTAGTGTCACCACCTTTATTTGCCCAACTGGATCTCATTCTTCTCCTCAGTGGTCATTTAGCTGAGGAGAATGTGACGAATTATAGCCTTTTCTTATGCATAATCTCATTGTGTAAATGGTTATCATGTCCTACTAGCATTAGAAAATTCCTGGTGCGAATTTAGGCAGGTGCATACTTGAATTTTCATATTTTTTAGTCCGATATGTTTAAATGTCTCTCCAGTTGGAGTAAGTCCAGTTCTTTCACCTTTTGGTCAATAGATGGCACCAGAGGATTCCTTTTAAGTCATTTAGCTGGAACGTTCTAGAATTACTCTCTGTTCTCCATATATGAACTCATAGCTTTCTTTTCCTCAGTTTCACACCGAAAGGTTCAATTGTTTAATATATTCAGTCTTTTATAAAAAAATAATACAAAATATCTAATCCGCATTCTAAGCACCAGTTTTAATACATATATGTGTATCAAAATAACGTTAATAAAGACAGAGCGAAAGACGGTTTCTACGCAGCTCTTATTAGTTATGAAACTAAGCAATATGCGACTACTGATTACAAAATGAATTACAGTATACTGAGCTTCTAAATATTAAGCCGCATTAATTTTAAGCACTCTTACTTCGAGTCTAGAGGAACATAAATATTTCACTAGTAGATTAGGCTTAAGTAAGACGCGAACAATAAACAGAGGAATAATGAGGATGACTAATACTTCGTGTAATTAATCAAGCGTAACTCTACCAACTGCAAGAATTCCGTATTTATACTCAAAGTGCTTTCCATAAAATTATACTTTTGAACTTAAGAGTGATGAACAAGAAGTAAAACGGAGAGCTGGTATGTTTTATGAATGAAAAATAATTACTGTAACAAGTGACAAAAGAAAAAAAAATCTAAAAGCTTTAAGATTTTACATTACGCCCAAAGGAGTTTAACGTTTTGTGTGTTACCTTTATTTATTGAATATCATGTTCTTCGCACTTAAAATTCAACTCAACAGCAATATCGGAAAATAATTTTAAAATGAGCATATCTTCAGAATTTTCGATAAACAGTCTCTCGCGCTGGAGATATTTTTTTTTTTCGTACAGAGTTGCCATTGCTCGCTTTGAAATCCTTGAGTTTGTTAATCAAAAATTTGTTAAAGTGTTACAAAATATGAAATCGATAATAAAATAAATTCCAAATTCCAAATTAGGTTTTCCAGATGCCCATATTTGGTGGAACTTTGCGTTATTCAAAATTTGGTGGTTCTAGGTATCGTTGTTTTATCACAATGAGAGAAACATATATACATTTATGCAGATTCTTCATTACTTAATTTCTTTAAATATAATACAGGGCGATAAAATTTGGTGGCAACAGTTTAGAAAATGAATCGACGCAAAATGTCTAAACGATATTATTAGCCCTTCTGGGCTAACGTTCCTTTGGGCTAAAAATCTGTAAGCAAATAAATAGTTGAGTAAGAAATAACAAACAACAGTAATCGGTGTACATGAGTAAATTTGCAGGCCTTGAAGATAAACAGACTTTCACCTTCTGCTAGAGGTAAAATAAGAAAGTGTTCGTAAAGAAAATAATTATCAATCCGCTATTGTTAATCATTGCTGGTCTAGATTTTTCTCTCGCTATAATTATTCAAAAATGGTCTTCCTGGGTAAACTGGATTTTCTAGCGGAGTTTTACATTTGCATTCGTAAAAATCTTTGAATTCTGGTGTCACCTTTTCAAGAACTTTTTTCTCAATTGTTTTCCTCTTACGTTTCGGTCAAGATATGAAATAGGAGGCTTATTTTTTTATCATTTAACTAAAACATTTTCGTATTTTCTTATACTCTTCTTACGTAGGCAAGTATATGTTTTTTTTTGCCTTTTCATATTCCTCAACTGAAGAATGAGGTTGCATTTGACAGCCGAAACTGCAATCTGGAAATTTACTCAAGCTTGCTTTCAATCCTGTATTTATTATTTCTTACTTTAATATAATTAAGCGTCAGTATTTCAGCTGTGATAATTTACGTACAAATCGACAAATCCATCAAAAGTCATCATTGGCGGAACTGGAATCACCTGTTGTTGATCGGGCAACTTGGACATTAATGGAGATAGTATGACTTTTTATCCAGCACAGCCCAGCACAGATGAAGAATCTCGTACTGCAATGTTTTTTCCATTAGCATTACGGAACCTGGATTTATAAATCTGATGTGCTACTATTGGAAATAAAAGTAGGAGAGGCGAGAAATTGTCTCGAATTATCTTATTTGGGATTTAAGATTCTTCACAGCTGTAATATTATTTATAACAAATCAGTTAAAATAACTCCAAGTATACCGATTTTCTCTGCAGTCATGAAGCTCTTTGTAAAAGTCCATTACAGCGCCATAGGAATATTTAACACAACTGGTCCTTTTGTACATAAATTAAATTAACAGTAGTCATTTTCTCCTTGTAAACATACTGTTACGAGTTTTGTATACATACATGCTAATAATTTTAGTGAAGTTATATGTAAATTATAGCAAGCCTTGCATAATGGAATATGAAAGACTTTTGAACACTTATAACGTATTTCTCCTGTTCTTCGCATGCTTTCGAGTGGTCAGCACTTTCAATGCGCTTTTGAGAGGTCCGGGGTTCGAGGACATTGCTCATTTTTCACATCTCCTCTTTCCAAATAACCTAACGACTCTACAATTTTACTTTGCCTGTCTTGAACTAGATTGGTTTACATGTGACAAATAATAGTCACACATCCTAACTAATGTAAATCTATCGTCTGCACTGTGGAAGTTTGTCTTTTGACTTTCACTAAATACTACCTACATCAATATTTACATTTTGAAAGGGACTCTCGTTTTTTCGAACGCAAAATCACAGACTAAGCAATAACAAACGAACAAACAAAGATTTCTTTGCAATGCAGTGTTTTCAACTGATTACAAAATGTTACGAACTTACGAAACGATCCTGTCTACTCCAAAGTTCATTACTGTTGCTACTTGTATTTGGATTCTATAAAAGAAAACTATACTGTGCAGTGATATTTCTATGTATGTGGTTTGTACGTTTGTCATATCCAAGTTGTTGTCCTACACAGAACCTTTTTCTTCAGTTGCGGGAATAGAAGTGATGAAAACTTAACATGCCTAGTAGAGAGAAATTCGAGGATATTCCTGATAAATGACAGAAAATGAAACCTTTCTATTAACTAAAAATGAAAAAAATGCAGCTAAGAAACAAATTCATGAATGTCTGACTGTAAAGAGTGTGGTATCATTATCCAAAACCGAACAATTTTCGAATGTGAAAAGCTTCCAGGAAATTAGACTCGATTAGAACTGGAGGCGTTTCACTTTCAAAACGATTTATCTGTTCTGATTAATGATCCCAGATTAATCCTTACTTACCAACAGCTTTCCAAGAATTTGTTTCTCGGTTGTTTTTTTCTCACCTTTCGCCCATTAGATGGCGCCAGATGATTCGTTTTTTGTCATTTAGTTGGAACGTTTTAGAATTTCTCTGTCTTCTCCTCATATAATCAGACTTTACATTCCACTCCTGCTCCACTACGGGCAACTGTGGGATTCTCCTCATATAAGCACAAGCTCTATTTTTCGTAATTTCACTCTTCAAGGTTCCATTTAACCATCGAATCTGCAGTCCGGCAAATTTCATCAAAACGGCAAAATCATCTTTAGTTGATTTTTGTTATTTATTATTTATTACTTTTACGTTTGTTCTTTGGCATATTACTCTTTTATAAAATGGTAACCATTTTCTTGCTTTATGCCATTTCCATTTATAAACATAAAAACAATTTACTTTGAATCACAGAGGTAAAACTGTACTAACAAATTATCCGAAGCCTTTTCTTCTTATACAGCAAACCAAAATTAGTTTAGATTTGCCTGCGTTAATCCATTTTAACAATAGAATCCAATTGCTATAATCCATGCAAAGTGACAACTCCACCAGTCACTACAGGAACTTCAGATAAGTAGATGTTTGAGATGATTTACAATTAAATCTTGTAAATGTTCACCACGTGTCTTACTACTTTTTCTCTGAAAGGTGCAGACAACTATTATACCAGCTATTTTTTTGGTAAAGTTTTGCTCTGGTTGTTGTATATTTATGAAGTTTGAAAAATGTAAATAACTGATCTACTTCTTGGAACATTGAATTAAAAAAATTTTTCAAATATTAATGTAGCTTTTAAATATCCATTCATTTATTATTGATAATAATAGTACATAATTTCCTCTGTTTAAATAGTACGTCTTCTATTAGTTTTTATATCAGAGATTTCGTATTACATTTTACATGGAAATTTAAATGCAATGAAGTCATTTAGTCACAAAAAAATTCATTTATTACACAGATAAAACTACGAAAATAATAAACTTCTATAAAAGCGAATTAATTCTGAGAAACAGCATCTCGTAATTTTTTTTCATTAAATAGACATTCCGTTACTCGAAACTTTAACGTTCAAATTTAGACAAAGTTATATACACAGTCCAGTCACATTAATGTGACCATCTGTCAAAAGCCAGAATAACCACCTTTCGCAGAGCGGACTGCTGCGAGACGTGCAGGAAGAGAGTCACATAGGTCCCTGAAGGTGTTCTCTGGGATGTTGAGCCATGCCGACTCTAATGCCGTGGCCAGCTGCGCTAGATTACGCGGTTGAGGATCCATGGCGCGAACAACTCGATCGAGATGGTCCCACAGATGCTCGATTGGGTTTAAGTCAGGTGAGTTTGCTGGCCAGGGGAGGACGGTAAACTCATCCTGGTGCTCTTCGAACCACGCACGTACACTGGCAGCTGTATGGCACCTCGCATTGTCCTGCTGGAAGATGCCATCATCCTGAGGAAAAACAATGCGCATGTAGGGGTGAACATGGTCCGCAAGGACAGATGCGTACTTGTATTGATCCATTGTGCCTTCCACAATGATCAGTGAACCTAGAGAATGCCAGGAAAACATTCCCCAGACCATAATGCTCCCGCCTCCAGCTTGGACCGTTCCGGCAATGGTTGCAGGGTGGTTCCTTTCAGAGGTTTCACGCCTTATACGCCAACGTCCATCTGTCCGATGGAGCATAAAACGCGATTCATCCGAAAACGCAACCTGTCGCCACTCAGTGGACGTCCAGCTGCTGTACTGGCGTGCAAATTCTAGCCTTCGCCGTCGATGAACAGCAGTCAGCATAGGTGCACGAACCAGGCGTCTGCTTCGGAGGCCCAGACGCAGCAATGTTCGCTGAATAGTACTTTGGGAGACACTTTTGGTAGCCCCTTGGTTCATTTTGGTGGTCAGTTGCTCAACGGTAGCCCGTCTATCTGCCCGAACGCATCTCCGCAACCGTCGTTCGCCTCTGTCATCTATGGCCCGTGGTGCACCACATTTGCCACATCGCTGATTTTGGACAGTCCCATTTTGCCATGCACGGGACACTTTTACCACGGCGGCACGCGAACAGTTCACAAACTCAGCCGTTTCGGAAATGCTTCCACCCTTGGCCCGAAAGCCAATGATCATGCCCTTTTGGAAGTCGGATAAATCGCTTCGTTTCTTCATTACGCCAACGAGTGAAATGCTTTCCTGGTTACCTGGTTACCTGGTTACCTGGTTAAGAGCTATACCGGGCTACTGCCTAGGCAGCGCGAAGCCCTCACACACCCTTTATATACGCTCAACTGCACTGTGCTGCCACCTGCCTTCTGTGATTGGATATTTAACTCTGACATGGAAAGTACGTGGTGGTCACATTAATGTGACTGGACTGTGTATATATATATAATGGCCGGGCATTTTATTTAATAGCCATTACCCTCGCGCCACTACAAAGGCCGAAAGTGGTGGCCATTTCATTATGGAAAAAATTGATAGGTGGCCGCCGTTACCTCCTATGAATGGACGAACAGTTACAACCATGTCTTCTGCGAGATTCGAACCCGGGAACCTGTGAAGATATTTTAGCTGAAATCCTTTTATATTGCCAACGGATTAGCTTACAGAGAGAAAGGTATTCTTTCTTTCCCGAGCTTACTTGTGATCAAACGATGTGACCACTGAACATTTTGGACACGAAATGACCACTGAACTCTACTGTATTTAGACCTATAATTTTTTCAGTCAACCGGATTGCTTGATTGCATATAAGTTTCGTAGTTTTTATTATCTGTAATACGAACACAAGATAGTTTCTTTCATGAAAGCTATATGAAATCATCTCTGAGATCAGTATCCCCGAGTGATCTGTACAATAAATAATTTAATACAGTTTAATTTAGATAGCATATTAGTTTTACATCAGTTTTTTCTGTATCTTCTAAATAACTTTATACAGTTTAATTTAGATAACATATTACTTTTACATTATTTCTTTCCTTATCTTCTATTTCCATCTAATCTGCCTTCACCAGAACGCAGATTAGATGGATTTTTACAAGCTAACGTATGCATGATTTATATAAGAGCTTGGCAACGCACCACAAAGAATTTTATCCTGTGAACCTACTCTCACTGGGCGATCAGGCTTCCCGAGCGATTTATGGTGTTTGCTACTTCTTAGAAGTCGAAATCACGAGCAGGTGGAGATAAGTTGTTTAGGAACTGCAACAAGTTTTGCGCTGTACATATTTAAGCAGTTTTTCTATACCCCCGAAAGTAGCGATGGATAAATTTCATTAAATTTTAATTATTCCTGTAAAATAAAGTATTAATAAACTTTTACTTAAGTTTTACAGTTTTCCTATGTTTTAGAGGCTTAGAATTATGGGTAAGTACGAAAACAAGAATTTGTGGGAAACACAGGACAATTAAACAATGCGCAATTTATTAATGAATGAAATTTAATGTAACAATTTAAACATTGTTTTCCGAAATTCTGTTACCGAATTAATTAGAAAACTAACTATAAACTGATATCTCTTTTCTAACAAGCCAAAACCGGCTGTAGGTTCCCAACGAGTTTTATATTTTCTTGCCTCGGTGCATTTTATCTAACTAAAAGAAACAGTTGCTTAATCAAATGCATCTTCAAAATTCAACATTTAGTTAGTTGGTTAATAATGCTAGCTGCAGTATCAATGGGGTTATTTTTTTAAATTCCAGAGAAGCTTTGGATGCTTCTAATGTCTGTGCGGTTTGAGAACATTTAAAATATAGGAGAATCAAAAGTCCGCTCGTCAACTCGTAGGTTTAAGGTAAGGAAAAAGGGTAGGAGACTCTCATATTGGTCCCTCAAGATGTTCTCCATCAAAGTTCGTAAGGAACTTTGTCTTCCTTAAGGTTGTAACTCGGTCGCCTCTTGTCGTATACCCTAGGAAACGGTCTCTATGATAAGACCACTAAATAACGGATGGGTATTGGCCATTCTTGACTAATGCATTATGTTGCAAGTGTTCGACAGTTTGGAAAAATAACAGGGTTTTCATTCGGAGATTTACAGACAGATCAGGAGATTAGGCCAAAAATCGGAAATCTTCTAGTTTTGGGGGATGTTTGATAAACTGTAATAGGTTTCGAAAGATTAAAGACACAATACTTCTTCATAACAATAATCTGCATTTGAAGACGCAGAAATATGTTTTTTGTCTTTCGTAATTAATTTAATATTTTATTTTAAATTAAATACAAGGAGATGTTGAATTCTATTAAGTAACACCAAATCTCAGTAATACTGCAGACTTTAAAACTTCCAGTTTCTTATGGATGTTTCCCTACTTCCTTTTCATGTGCATAGCTAAAAAATAAAGAATTAGCAAAACAAAAAAAACTTATCTATATTTTTTTACATGAACGTGCATCCTCCTGATGATATTAAAAAACTGAATATTTACATCATCGACTTTTTACCCAGTTTAATCTATTACGACAAGGCATATGAAGGATATCTGCCAACAGGAAAGGTCGTCTTTGGGCAGAATTCTTAGAAAAACTAATTCATATTAATGTTACACAAGAAAAAACTTAAAAAGAGCCCATGCAATCAGTCCATTCACTAGACTACGAAATTCGGCAGATCTACCGGCGTTCAGCGATCGTGTCTCCTGTAGCACTTATGAGTTCAATTTGTTCCAGACTTTTGTGGTGTTTTACTATTTAATCCTAAAGTTCTAACTTAGAAGCCCACGAACACTAACAAGCGAATAATCGCTTAAGTGTGTGAACAGAACACGTAAGACTTAAGGAGGGTTTAAAACCCTTTATTTTTCAGTATATTTACAATTAGCTCCTACTTGGAACTTTACACAAAGCCGCCATTCGGGCTTGAACTTAAAATAATAATAATTTAAACTAAACCTAGTTTAACTAAGCTATTTAAAAAGTATAGTCGAAGCTATCAGAGATCTAACTAGTTGGCCCCTAAGTATTAATTAAATCGGCGAAGCCAAACAAGGGCCTAAGGTATGGCCGAGCGTAGCTATATATCAGAGAGACATAGTAGGCAAACGCGCGCTAGTCAGGGAATCAGACTCTCTCTTCTGAAGTTGGTGAAGTCACGACTTGAATAGTAGTCTTTCTCATTTGCATTAACTGTGTTTCTGAATTTACATTCTGGCAGGAAATTAAAATAAGATAGGAAAGATACAAAACTTAAAACAACTGTTAATAAACTTAGGATAAATCTTACACTGTCAAAAAAATAACGTGTACAGTGATTTTTTTTGGAAGTAGGAGATGTGAAAAAAATGCATATGCAGTGCTCTCACAGGGACTAGAACCCTAGACCTTTCTAATATGCGTCGAATATGCTTCCAATTACACAAGGAAGGCATGCAGAGTGGAAGGATTAAACACCTTTAAACTAATAGAACACATTTTTCCCACTTACCAGATTCTCAATAGCAACGTGGTTGGGTATTCAGCTCTAAACTTGAATGAATAGGTTTATTAACTGAACTCATATCCAAGGCTCTAAAACCCTTTATAACACCCCTCGAAAGTGATGTATCGTTTTCCGTTATCATACAAACTTCTATTCTGGCTACATCGTCGGATGAGAAGAACATGAAGAATCTAGCAGCAGAACTTTGCAAAAGTTTGCCAGGAACCCGAAACAAGATTTACAATTTATCTCCTGGCCCAAGGTGCGTTTTCAGTGTACTGTTATTCAATAAAAGCTCTTTATCTAAGCTTTCAGATTTAATCAATCTGTTATTGATGAACAAGTTCTACAACGTGACACAAAAGACCTTTGGTTTATTTTTCGCCATTATCCATACGCAGCTGTTTCTCAGATTATTACCTTTTGGTAAAGACTAAAGTATTTGGTTTGGAATTAAAATTTAATTTATACGTTACTGAACAATAAATAGAACGGTTTAAAAGCAATAAATGCAGTTTTTAATAATTTAAATCTGTATCTTACGTCTCTAATGGTGTATCTAATTGTTATACGATGAAGTTCATTTATTAGTCCAAAGGGGCAATTTGCCCAGACGGGCTATTAATTTAGTTTTGGCATTTTGCGATGATTCACTAAAAGTGTTTTTTCACTTTTCAAATTGTTGCCACTAAATATTATTGCCCCGTATTATACTTAAAAAAATTAAATAAGGAAGGATTCGCATAAATATGTATATGTTCCTCACATTGTGATAAAACAACGGTACCTAGAGCCATCACAATTTGAATATTGAACGTTTCCACCCGAATATGGACATCTAGAACCCTACCGATTTCATATTTTGTAAAATTTTAACGAATTTTTGATTAGCAAACTCAAGGATTTCACAGCGAGCAATGGCAAAGTTGCACAGAATGAAACATTTTTATCTCCAACGCGCGAGACTGTGTATCGAAAATTCTAAAGATATGATCCTTTTAGAATTATTTTGAGATATTGCTCTTGCACTGAATTGTATGGTTGAAGTGCGAAGAACACGATATTTAATAAATAAAGGTAACACACAAAATGTTAAAAAAACGCCTCTTTGGACGTAATTTAAAATCTGAAATCTTTCAGACTTTTCTTTTTCTTATATTATTTACAACAGATCAATGTGCTTTCATACACTTGTATACCTCAACAAATTCAAATAATGTAACCTTCCGTCCGAGATAATTTTTATGAACACTTCTAGAGTCTATTAGTTATTTAGTTCGGTGTCGAAGAAGCGAAAAATGCGGAGTGTCCTTCGAAATACGGACTTCTCGTTAACCAGAGGGATTTGCTTTCAATTACATCAGAAGGCAAACGGTAAGAAGTCAAAAACCTTAATATCGAGCCAATTTAAGGGCGTTTGGAGGGGCTAGGAGTCAATGGTCAAATCTTGGTGGTGTCGATTTATTGTCCGCCACCTATTTAATTCGAGCTATTTAAAGAGTCATTAAGATTCTGATTCATGTCTTCTGCTTCAAAGAGCCATTAAGATTCCTTGAAACAGAAGACATGAATTTTGAGCAATGTTCTCGCCGTTATTCGAAGTCCAGACTTCCCGACTACCAGCCAGTAGGCCTTCTAACTGCAGCATAAAGACATCCAGTAAGGAGGGAGAAAAATGCCTTAGACATTTGGAGTTTTGTTTTCGTTAATTAAAGATGTGTCTGACACCACATGTTACGAAAACTAGTGCACAGTCCCTTGATTATTAATTTTTATAATTTTTAAATTTTTTACTTTCAAAAATTTGTTTTTGTTTCAAACTTACAAACAGTAAAGTCCTATCCGGAATTCGAAACCGGGCACATCCAAGTCCTATCCGGAAACCGAAACAGCATCTAGCGGCGCTAACCACTATATCGATCTGAGCAGACTTTTCTTATAAAATTGTTTTTAATTTTTTGAAAATTTTGTAAGCTGAAAGAGGTCTTCAGATGGTAACTTTTGTGGTATCTTCTTCATTTATTACAAACTTCGCAGCATTTTTGTGCAGACAAACACGTAGAAAATATTTCTTATGTTTAAACAATAAAAACTTCAGTTGGGTCAGGAGAGGAAAAAAAACAACTACGCATACAATTAACATTGGAAGATACGTAGTTCTAACCCTGGGGAGAGCATAACTGATTTATCGCGTTTCTTGCTCCGAAAAAAAAAACTAATATATCTACACTCGAGTGTAAATTATTACACTCATTCTTACTAATTTATGTAATATTTTCTTACATAAAGTAGTCTAGTACATATATTATAAGGTTTGTTTTTTTCTCCCTCCTTTCAGCATTCCTTCGTGGTGTAACGGTAGCACACCTGGCGCGCATTCCAGAAGCCCAGATTCGAGTCCCGGCGAGGGCTTTCACAATTTTCACATCTCCTGTTTCAAAATAATCTAAAGACTCTATAAAATAAATTCCCAATTTCTTCTATAAAATTTCCTAGTCAACTCATTTAAATTGCTCTTATGTTGCGTCAACATAAATGGCATTCATTTTCTTAAATGTGAGTTTTTTGCCCCTAAGACATTTCTGCAGATTATGCACTTATTACAGTTAATAATCCCTGCACTTTATTCAGAATCTTTTATATTACCTGCCTTCTGTAACTCTAGTGCATTGCAAAGAGCGTGTTTTTCTATACGAAATGCTACTTCAATGCAAATGCTCATCAGGAGAAAATTCTTTATATTCCTTGTAAAAGGGTACTTAGCAAAAACTGTTTAATTTAAAGGAGTACAAAAAAATCTACATTTTGTATTGTTTGAAAAGCTCCTTTTAAACAACAGACCCTTTCATAAGAAGCAATGTCAAGACTACTTTTGAAAAATACTTGGCTGGACTCCAATTAAAACTTTTCACCTGACAACTCACCTGCCTTCTACACAAGGAACTTTCTTCAGTTTCTTTTTTATTCTTTGTTATTTTGTCTTCACAGCCTTCTTCCAATAAAGCTTTTTCCCAAATACTTTTTTACACTCCCGGTGGACTGTATCTTGGTCTTTGTTTGTAAGCATTTACAAAGTCAGCGTTTATGTCACTCAATATTTTATTCTGTATAAGTTCATACGCCGGAGAATGATCAGACTAAAACAGAATTCTGTTGGAAACATTGCTAAAATAATGATTTTTTTCACATTCATGTATGTCTGTAAATATACAGAAGCATCCGTGAGCGTTTTAAATAATAGCAATGATTTCATGGCTATGAAAATTAATATTACAAGGAAGAATCCCAAATAGCGTATATACAATTTCATTTTCAATGATTTGTTTTATTTCTGAAAAGAATTTAATTTAGCATTGCCAGCTTGTGAAATTAAATCTAATTAACTATTACACCCTTTCTATTTAACCTTGTGCTTCTGATGAATTCTTGTCTTTTTTTCTTAACTAGAAATTTGAAACTTCAAGTGTACATACAAAAGATAAAACTTAACAAAAAAGGTTTATTAAAACTATGTATAGTAGACATTACTAAAATTTGGCAACATTTATCCACCGATGCTTGCAGAGTAACAAAAACAGAAATGTTAAAACTTGTACATTGCTTTATATGGTTTACTAGTCAGTCCAGTTCCATCTACTGCGGCTTCTAACCTTGCAACCTGATAAATGCAAAAACACAGATAAAGCCAGATCGTTTCAAGAAACAAAATTGTGAAGCGCTCAGGAAATAAACGGCTTACTGAAGCAATGCTATAGTTCTATCTTTAAACTGCAAATTTTATGTCTATTTATAATCAACCTAATTTGCATTCTGGTGAGGGCCGATGGTAGCTATAGAAGTTAAAGGTAGGAATTAACATTAAGTAACCCACTGAATAGCTGGGAGCCATCCGAGAAAAATAAAATGTATTTGAAACTCATAACAGTTCGTAAGAAATTGAAAATATACAATGATGTTGATTTAAATCAAATTAATATTAGTCATGGATGATACTGGTCATGGATGGCTTAGTTGAATAAGTTTAGGTTCAATTGTCCCTAATTCAAGAAGCTAACCAACAAACGGAAAATAGGTGGTAACTCTATGCAAATAAATTGGGCGAAACTTGATGAAAATATTTATTATGCCACTTGTAACTCAAAAATAAAGAAAATGTTACACAAATGTTTTGCATTTTGCTATAGCAACAGGAACGTAAAATATCCTAAATTCGGACATGCAACTTAAACACGGAATTTTTTTCAGTTGTGTGTGTGATCACCCACAACAGCACTACAGGCCTGAAAGGAAAGTCTCATTATTCTGATTATGATCTCAATGAGTTGCATGTGTAGCAATGCCCATGGATTCTGTAAGGTTTACTCATTGGATTAAGGTCAGGAAAATGTACTGTCGTTCCGTTTGGATTGCAGTTTTTCTTTAAGAAATTTGTGCACGAGGCGAGCTGTGTGAGGGCTTGCATTATTTGCTTAAAAAATAAGGTATTGTCGATTCCGACAGCATATGGACAAACAATTGGATCATTTTGCCAACTCTGCACCTCTGAGAATTGAGAGCTCCATGTTAACAGTGTATACAGGTCTGTACTCCCACCTAAAGAAACTCCTCCACCCACAAGAACACTACCTCCTGCATAAGTATCCTTATCCAGTATGTTAGACGGAAGATATCGAATGTTTGCTTTCCTAGCGGCAGGTAAGCGGGACGCACAATGCCGTTTGCTAGCATACAGACCTATTTCACGTAGCCTTCTACGTACTGTTGCGGCTAGTACTGTTATTCTTGTACCATAAATAATGGCGGTTCTAAGCTGAAATGAAGTCGCACTCCTTTTGCTATGTGCCCTAAGTCGCTAATACCAGTCATCTGCAGAACCGATAACTCGGCCTACCTTCCATAGGTATTCCAGAGGCTCAAGCAGTAGTTACTAGTATTTCCACAATCGAATTATCATGCGACGGTCGACATTCAGCTATTTTGCTACGCCAGACTGTCGTTGAACTGATTCTAGTTTGCCTATGGCTAAATTTCGAGAACCAGTTAGCCAGTTTATCACGAATTTTTAATTTGTTATTTAACCTTTGGAAATTGATGTACGTAAAGAGTTTTGGAGATTTCTTTAATTTAACTAACAGCTAATTTTTAGTTAAAGTAACTTTCCTTTCGGTCTCGTTTTCAGCCATGCTTTCTTGCCAAAATAAGCTAGCATGCATGTATGTAAATGAGGTAGAAAGTAGAGCTATTTAAGGGAAGGTTTTGGAAGGTAATTTTAGAACGTGATAATCTGATGGTGCAAACATTAAATTTCTGGTGTTTTTAGTTTAACATAACTTTAAAAGAACATACTTTAATAATTTAACTTTCAGGAAAAATATGCTCGAAAAACTGACAAAAATTAATTCAAAGTTAAAATAAATAAACAAATGAAAGGAAATATGTTTATCGTACGGGTAATATACGTTCTAAATATCGCACCTCTGGATTCAAACAACTCAGCATTATGCGACGAAGTTACATGCTCAAATATTCTTCATTTTATAGTAATTGAAATTAGAACTGCAACTGTAACTAGTAACTTAATAATGCATTATTCATGCAGTGAAATATACTAGAAAATAAAACAAAATATTTTTCTAAATTATCAGTGAATTTCATAATATTACAATACATTTTGTTAAATATAATCATAAGCAAAAAATTCTCACCGAAATATGGGAAAACGTTTCATATTCTTGCAGCGTCGTTTGGAGAACTATCGTCATGTGACTATGAATGGCTTTAGTATTCATAATGCCTTTTCTTTTTTAAGGCTCGTTTTATGTATGGAAAGAGAAAAAAGTCTGCTTGAGCAACATCAGACGAGTATAATGAATGATCAAGAGCTATAACTCCTTTGAAGATTATAAACTGTTTCACGACGAGGGCTGAAGGTGGATGGACATTACCCCAGAAGAAGAACCAAGAGCTCGTCTCGGTGTTTTATGGGCATACACAATAGATCCTTTACAATAAGTTTTCTAGAACGTCTTTGTACATGTTAACATTCCTTGCTCATTGTTATTAATAGCGTCTGAATTTTTTCAGTGTTTTGTTGCTACGAGAAGCCGTTGGGCTACCGCTCCGAAGAACGTCTTTAGTGGAATCCCATCCATCTTGAAAACGTTGAAACGTTCTAAACGAATTTAAATGGTTCAGCCTCATTTCTGTAAACTTATTTCAGCATGTAATGACATTCTTTCTCAGACATTCTCAGATTTGCGAAGCTTGAAACAGAATATTACATTCGTTCCATGCTCCATTATATAGCCACTGTTACACCTTTAGAATGTTACCAACAGAAATCTGTAATGCTTGTTATTATGCCACACTCAGACATGTTGCACACTTCATCGATCGTCCACTGTCACGTGCATTCATCATATGACGTCATTCGCTGAACTTTATTGTCATGTATTCTCTTAAGAATCTTATGAATGCTCCTTTCAAAGAAACTTCAAATCAATATTGTTTTCAACTGTTGAGCAATAATTATATATTTCTGTACATGGATTTCTCGAAAATAAATGAGCCATAATAAGATTGTTTGCATTTTCCGATGTTCACATTTAGTGAATCCATCTGGCATCTTTACAGATATGGATTTTGAAAACTAAATAGCAAACTTAACAGAGCATGGTCGATGAGCATCAAAAGTTTTAAACCATAACATTTATAATTAAAGCGTTTTACGAGTTTGAATATAGCTAAGTGTAACTCCCAAACTCTATCAAAATCTGAGAGGCTTTGAGAAAATATTACTGATATTATTAATTCTTTTAAACTACCTGATAGTAAAAAATTTTAAAACATTTGAAAGAAATTTGAATTGCATTATTAAATATTAAATTGTTTCATTTGGGCGTTTTTTAAAAAAATAGTGCATTATAAGTAATAATTTGTATAGATTTTTATAGAAATTTGCAAGTTTTAACTAACGAAAACGAGAAATGACTGCGGCCATGCATGACCACTACACCACAAAGGAATGTTAAGAAGGTGGAAGAAATACCCTATATACTCCCCCTTTTAAAGGGCAGCTGGGGATTAGGGGACCCAGTTGCCAAATCCTGGTGGTGGAGAATCATCATCCACCACATTTTTAGTTCAGGCGCCACTGTAGAGACATTAGGTATTTTTTGAAAGCAGGAGAGATGAAAAATGAGCAATGCCCTCGATGAGACTCGAACCATGGACCTCTGGAATACGCGAGGAGCGGGCCGACCACTACACCACGAAGGCATGTTAAGAAGGAGGAAGAAATACCTTATATACTGATTAAGCAGAGATTTATATTTAGGCCTGTCAGTAAGAAGCTAAGTCTTACGAATTACAGAAGGGATCCCTATCGATTCTCATTATTTTTTAAACCTTCTGACACAGTCAGCATTACCCCAAAAATATACGCATATTTTATATAGATAAACGGGAAAATACAGAAAAATTTTGAGGTAGATATTAGGGGTGGGGAATATGCTTTTTTCCTCAACAATACATGGGTACATTATCAGAGTCTGGGGAGATTGTTGCAGTTAAAAACAATGAAGTGAACTAAATTATATTTGAAAGACAATGTAGATGTCTTTATAGTTCTCAATTTCATTAATAAAGTAGGTGTTAAAATGCAAATAAATATCCAATCAGCTTTTAACATAAAATTTATAACTGCGGTTTATTGGGAGGGAGGGGCACTCACGGGTTCACGGAATGTATTTATTCATCAAACATTTAAAATACTATTTTTTTTCTGCTAATCAAATTATAAAGTATTCTCTTCCTCCTTTCCACACTTCTTCCTAGTATAACAGGAAACACCTTGATGCGTGTACGGACGTCCGGAGTACAAATACCGGCACACAGCACTGCGAATTTCTTCTTTCTCCTGACTTCAATAAACGTAATGATTCTTCAAAATTCCTATTGGAGAATAAATAACGATACGCCTTACACATTGAGAAATTTGAGCATTTTCGACATTTTTCAAAAGTCTATGTAAAAGTTACAAAACACGATTGAGTATTTCTATCTGAGACTATCTGAAAAGTAATATAAAGCTCACTTTTAGAAAATATGAGTTGTTAGATGATAAAAAAATCATCAGAAATTTATTTTCTTTTCCAATAGGACCACTGAATTCAAAAAAATAAATCTGACGTGTACACCACATGACTTCCTTGTACGGAATATTAAATTATGCGCATTTGTTTCTGCATTTCGTTTAAACTTATTTCCTCGAATTTCGTTAGAGATATATCTCACATTCCATTAATTCAGTTCTAAATTCACGGCAAGGCAAAAATACATGAAACCTCAAAATATCTGTATTAAAAATAAAAAATATGGAAAAATATAAAACAGAAATACGGTTAAAACAATTTAAACAACAATTTTTACTATTAAAATTAGAGTTTCTACGCAAAAACAAGCAATTCGGCCAGCGGGTAAGAAGGCAGATTTTTCGGTGCACAAAACTGAAAGTTTAGTTTTGGTCCACCTACCAAAAAGACACTGAAGTCACAGAAACTGAGTTACTTTGTTGTGGACACTATGCTGAGTAAAAATATGAGATAAATGGTTTAACTTAAGTGATAATTCCAGAATAGATTAAGCATAATTTAATTCGAAATAATAAAAGAAGACATTATCTTTGTTGATGCGAAGCTTAGTTGCTCTAGATTGGCAACAAATCCACTATTCTGCTAAGTTTCAAATGTCAACAAATATGGCTGCTTTAGAAAAAAAATTAGGCTTAGCCGCACTTAAACAACTTATAAATTGTTGATAATTCTACAACTGTTGCGTGGAAGTAAATGTGTACAGACATTACGTTATTTAGATGTCAGGAAGCTGAAGAAACGAGTAATACCTTCGCCTGGACTCGAACCTACGACCTCTCGAATGCGCGCCAAGTGTGCTGACCACTACATCACAAAGGCATGCTAAGAAGGCGGGAGAAATACTTTATATCCTCCCCCCTTTTAAAGGGCGACTGGGGATTAGGGGACCCAGTCGCCAAATCCTGGTGGTGGAGAATCATCATCCACCACCTTTTTTAGCGCGGTCGCCACTGTAGAGACATTAGGTTATTTTGATGTCAGGAAGCTGAAGAATGAGCAATATCCTCGCCGGGACTCGAACCTCGGACCTCTCGAAAAAAATGCACAACCAAAAAATGCACAATTTACCAACATATAAGAATAAAAAAAACTGAGCTCAAAGAGCAGACTAACAGAGTGGGTATATGTATATACACTTATGGTGCTGGCGGTTGCCACCAAAAAGGGAAGTGCACAATTACATGCTATAGCAGTCCTATATACAAAATTTTAACGTTCTGAGGCTACTCTTTTTTGAGTTACGCGAGCTACATACATACGCATGTAGATACATACGTACGTGCAGAGGCCACGAAAAAATCTCTTCTGAATCCATTTTAAATTAGTTTTATAATTCGTTTTGCGAAAAAGAGTTCTTTGTTCTGTCCTTATGTACAGACGTCACGCAAAAACATAGTTAAATAGCATTCGATAACTGTCAAAATGGATATTTTTGTTGAAATATGGTACTCGGAATTTTTCGTGATTACAATACGGAAGTAAAAACATGAACTCCCTTGGACCTGCTTATTCATTATTCTTATCTTAATGAATTAACAGATTTTACTAGGTACTTTCAGAGACACGTTTTACGAATTTTGTCTTGATAATCGAAAATCTGGAAATGAAATGTAAAATATTCATGTTACTTTTACTTCCAACATAAGGTTATGTTGGAAATAAGCTCATAAGTTTATTTCCAATATAAATCAAGTAGAATATATCAAATAGCATTTTAGTATAACACGATCTACCAGCAGCCAAATGAATGAGACCGACGAACACTAGTCAAATACCCTGTGTACAAATCCACTAAACGGGCTGACTGAGTGTATCTTAGGAATCAATGCCATGGCGAGCGTAGCTCGTTTCTTTGAAATTTTGGCAGCTAGACATATTAATGGCAGTACAATAATTCAAGCAGATTTCTTTTTTCAAAATTAAGTGAAGATTTTCTTAATATGAAAGCTACCTTTCATCGATTTTTGTGTTGCCCATAATTTGACTAAAAATCAAATCTTTAAAGGTAGAGTTTTGTACATTGCACCATTGCATAGATCGGATAATAAGCTTTCTTCCGAATGAAGCTTGTTCCTAGTCTCTAACAAAATTCCTTGATTTTTAACGATTTTTCGAAAATCGTTTACTCAGCTGCTAGTTTTTATGGTTACTAACAATGATAAATTTTTATATCAGAATTGTCAAAATGGAATTCAGTTAAACGATTGAATAGCTCGGAAGGTCAAGAAAGAAAGGTGCTTTATTGCTACGCTGATTAGAGGAAAGAAGTTTTCTCCGTTCAAAGACTGTTCTTCAATCTTCAGCAGTCAGACGATTTGACTTTAATGATTGACCGAGCCGAAAACAAAAGTTTTACTTTTTAAAATTTTTAATTCATTTAATTGAAACCAGCTAGTTAAAAAAATTTTAATTCATACATTTTATTTTAGTTATTTTAATTATAACTGAATATGACGCCTTTTTTTATTCAATTTATTCTTGGAAACTGCGAGTTCTGGAATTGTAATTCTGCTATCCATTCAGAGTGACAAAAATTGTTAAAAAGTAAATATGCCTATTTTAAAGTAAATTCACGTAGTAGATGATAAATTCTTTTAAAACATGTTTAGAAAAAATGTGAAAGCTTTCAGATTTTACATTACGTCCAAAGAGGCATTTTTAACGTTTTCTGTGTTACATTTATTTATTAATATCATGTTCTTCGCTCTTGAACCATAAAATTCAGATCAACAACAATATCGTAAAACAATTTTAAAATGAGCATATCTTTAGAATTTTCGATACACATTCTCGCGCAATGGAAATAAAAATGTTCTTTTTTTCGTACAGTTTTGCCATTGCTTGCTTTGAAATGGTTGAGTGTCTTCATCAAAAATTCGTTAAAAGTTTTACAAAATATGAAATCGATAATAAAACAAATTCCAAATTTCAAATTTGGGCTTTCCGATGACAATATTCGGGTAAAAACGTAAAATATTCAAAATTTGATGGCTCTAGGTGCCGTTGTTTTATCACAATGCGAGAAACATGCAAACATTTATGCAGATTCTTCATTATTTAATTTCTGTAAGTATAATGCGGGGTTCTAAAATATGGTGACAACAATTTGAAAAGTGAACCGTCATTTATAGTGAACCAACGCAAAATGCCAAAACGAAATTAATAGCCCTTCTGGGCTAATGCCCTTTGGGCTAATAAATAAAAAAATATCTTCTACTCAGGCCATTTTATTTGCAAACTGAATTATTTCCATAGATAAAATTTCTAACGCACCCTTCCCGTAGATATTTAGTAATTATTCTTTAAGTTAGGATTGCCAGAAAGAAAAATAAATAAATATATATATGGCTCGAAAAAACAGAGAAAAATGACAGTTATGGGAATAAAATTTAAATTTTGGTAATGTTTTCATTAAAATATTTTTCTATTAAATATTTGAAATGTAAGAATATTGCACTAAAATTAACATTGTTAACTTTCGAGGTTGTTTGGTCAACTGAAATAAATTAATTTAGATTATTAATTAATGTTTAATTTAAGACTAAAAATAAAGTGCTAACCAAATAGTTCCTATTTACTAAGAAACATTGTCTGACGGTTTTTTCACATTTCTGAAAGATTCTATAATGTAGAACTTTATTCAGTTGCCATTCGGAACACATTCATCATCGCGATATAGGCATATTCATAATTCCACTAGCAGGTGAGAGTTCTTTTGGAATTGATTGACGGTTCAATAAGTCTTTCATATTCGCATAATTACTTCGCAAGACAATTTTTGTTCACGGTTCACGATGGCATAAAGAAATAATTTTTATTTGATCTTCCAACTAGGAGGAGGAAAAAAAAAGAGGAAAGAATAGAAAAGAAGTTAATATGAAACTTTATGAGAGTTCGAAATCAGTCGGAAGAGATCGGAAAGTAATAACATCGCCTGCTTTGCCATCTGGCGGTACATTCGGAAACTAAATCCCAAGGAGCTGCATGCTCGGCCTCTTCTGAAGCTGTTTATTTGAACGTTTAGCCATGCCGTCGTTCGTTTCATTCGATTTCGCGGGGATCGGCCGACTCGCCTGGTGGCAGTCGGAGTAAAAGTTTCTTCGCATGAAAAGTTTAGAACGTTTTTGAGGAAGTACTTTTTCTTGTGATGCTTAAAGAAAGTTTGAACAAAATAAACAGTAATTTTTTGTGGAAACATAGCTAAACTTTATAGTTGTCCCCTATTGGTCAACCTGCAAGGTAAAGTAAGTTTTCATAGTTTGTTGCTCTTAAACAAGTATCTTGCTTTCTACTTATTTTAATTTTACTCTTTATTTACAAATATGACGCAAATAAACATTCAGACTCTGCGTTGTACATTAACCAGGTCTTGTCTAAAAAATAAGTTTAATTATTGCAAACGAATGAATTGATCCATCAGTTTCAAACAAAACTACTTACGAAAACGAAACGAAAAATGTGGAGATAACAGGCATTTAAGCAGATTATGTAGTAATATTTATTTAGAAGTTGTTTGCATTTACAATAGCGTGTAATTTCATTACATGGGATTTGGAATATATAAAAATTGTATAATAAAAAACAAAATTTCTAACCTTCGTTTTTTGTTTACCTGAATTCAAACTCAGTAATATTTCTCAAGTTCCATTTTAAATATGTCTTTAAAGCCATTTTTTTATCATTTGCAATGAGGTTAATTCTATTATTTACAGTGTGTTCTTTCTATATGTTTTGAAATTGATTTAATCTGCATAGTCACATGAACGTATTCTGTAAATTAAACTCTTAAATGCAGATTAATTATGTATAGTGCACATTGCATCTATAAAGTTTTATAAACATATTTTAGATCACTTCCGTTAAATAGTTCTTTTACGGAAATTAATCTAAACGTAATTATTTGTTTAATTTTATGCAGACGATATCTTCCATTACAGAATTAGTGACTGAATAAAGAATTATAGGACGTTTTGTTTGCATAGTGGAACTTTGGTCAAGTAAATAGTTACAAACAAAACAGTCATTGCGCCCATGCAGACTATCTTCTGTTCCCTGGAATGAAATTTAAGTTTAAAATCTATCTTTTTATGACCATTTCAGCAATCCAGAAAATTATAACAACAATACCAAAGAGAGTTTCAAAAATTGACTTCTATGAAGCCATCTAGATATTTCTTTAATATGTCAAAACATATATCATATCCGAAAGAATGTTTGTAAAAGGTTAAACAGCGAATAACTTATTTTCTTTGTATTTTGTCATTTTATGAACTTTGTTCGAAGAACACTGTAGATGTATTATTGTATTTTTCTGTTAATTATAATGTTGGTTATTTTTCTTTATTATGTTTTTAACTGTCCTCGAATTAATCGTGATGCTAAGATAACCAAGGACGTAGAGCTTGGTATTAGCCTAAATATATGATTATTATATTGAAATGATTGTACATGCGTTTTAGCTGCAAGGTCGCGATTGTTAAGTAGTTTCTTGCATAGTTATTATAAAAAAATTATTTTAAATAGTCTTCCGTATATCTTTTCTCTGTGTCAGATTTTTGTGAAAGGAAAAATTAATTATACTTCATTTAGCATTGAATAATGAAGAATTAAAAGGAACAGTCCTCCACGCATCCAAAATTACGCTACACTTTCAATCCGCCAACTTTAGCTTTTACAACTTACTGTCGAACAAAATTCTATTGACTGCATTACTGAAATCACTAATATTATGTTTTGTAGTCTATACTTACACGATATTGAGTTGTTAGACGAAAGTAAGTTAAAGAAATCCAAAGAAAGAAGAAATACTTTACGTTTAGAATGTCGGAAAAACCGAGACTGAAATTTTTAACACTAAGATTTCTATCTCTATGAAACGAAAAAGGTCATAATTTTAATATAAAAGTTTAAGATCACCTAAAACTAAATGAAATTTAGTTAAAAAAGAAAATCTGAAAGCTTTCAGATTTTATATTACGCCCAAAGGGGCGTTTTTTAACGTTTTGTGTGTTACCTTTACTTATTAAATATCATGTTTTCCGCACTTAAAACATAAAATTCAATTCAACAGCAATATCACAAAATATTTAAAAGAGTATATCTTTAGGATTTCCGATGCAGAGTATCGCGTGCTGGAGATAAAAATGTTTCTTTTTTTTTGGTACAATGTTGCCATTTTCGTACAGTGTTGCCTTCTGATAACACATCGCTCTCTAATCTTTCTCTAAAGAATCTAAGTCAAAAATTCTTAAATGTTTGATGAAATATGATATACATAATAAACAAATTCCAAATTTTTGCTTCCAGATGCCCATATTCGAATGTAGGACTACTTTATTCAAAATTGATGTCTATAGATACCGTAGTTTTCTCACAATGTTAGAAAAATACATACACTCATGCAGATTATTCATTATCTAATTTCTTTAAATATAATGCAAGGCTCTAATATTTGGTGACAACAATTTGAAAAGTGAACTGACATTTATAGTTAACCAATGCAAAATGCCGAAATCAAATGAATAACTCTTCTGGGCAAATTGCCTGTTTGGCCTAATAGTTAAATGTGCTATCGGAAAATTTTACTTGAATTTCTTAACATCGGCAATACTGTTTATTTGAAATGCATTGAATAAAAAACTGAACTCAACTGAAGTTAGTGCTTTAAACATCCTCCGGCAGATTTAAGAAATAGGTTTAGATTAGTAATTCATATTTAATTGAAACGTAAGAAACTAATAAATTATCTCTTTCGTTTTAATAGAACTATTGTTTTGAAAATTTGTGTAGTGTAAAACATTATTTAATTGCCATTTAGAATAATCTAGATATTTAGTAATATGTAAGTGTATCAATATAATTAGATCTTATACAAATGCCTTGTCTATATGTGAAAAAATACATTACTGCTGCATGTACAAAAATATGCAATCTATATATGAAAAAATACAAGACCGACTTTATTCATCTGGCTTGGCAATATGTTCAAAAAGAATATTGTTGCGTTGATCTTTATAACAAACATGGCATATCGAATGTTAAGTTATCGTTTGCGCATTAGCATATATTTCATGGTATTAAGTAATAAACTGGACTAATACGTATATTTATTTCATGGCAACTCAGATGTTCTTTCCTTGATCAGTATTTCAAGGCTATGATAAATGTTTTGGCATTCCTAACCTTCAGGAATTTTTAAAATATTTTTCCCATATGTTTATTGAATGTAAAAGTTAGTTTATAAGTGGAAAACGGAGCTCAAACTTAAATTTCTAAAAATTAACTGTATCGTTTACGTTTGCAATTAATAATTCGTTTGCTTTAATTTAGTGAGAAATATTTAAAATAATTATTAAGCAATGACTTAAAAAAGAGTTGAAAATTTATTCAACACATTTTAAAGAGGCGGAATTTCTGAGGTTAAAACGTTCGGCTTGATCTTTCCGATAATGTACTATATTATTTGTTAACGAAAAGAATATTTTATAATGCGTTAAAGAAAATACAGAAATTTGGGTTAATTATTATGCAAAATACAAGAATTTGTGTCAAGCTGTATTATTGAAACATTTGCCTTATCTTTAAAACTTAATTATAAAGTAAATAATTTAACTTGGTTCTTTTAAGATATCTAAGATAAAATTTCTCAGTTTTTAATTTTATAGAGAGAGAATTTCTGTTCTTAAGATATTCAGGTGGATTTTTTTCCGATAGTATATTTAAACTATATTCCGATTGTATATTATTATTAAAAAAACAGAGTTTTTCTTAATTTTAAGATGTAATTTAAAAAAAAATTTCATTTGGTTATTATCTGGTGGATTTTAATTTCTAACTTTTTTTTATTTTAAAGAGACAGAATTTCTGTTGTTAAAAAATTCAGCTGGATTTTTTTCGATAGCCCATGAAAACGATACAGAAATTTATATTGATTTTAATATTCAATTATTAAGAGAATCGTTTCACTTGATTATTTTTAAACGAATAATTTTAGATAAAATTAATGAAACTTCATGTTTTTGAAAGTTGATTAATTTTAAAGGAATTCATTAATATTTATAAAGATTTTACTGATTTATTTTAAATATATTTTGAACCGATTGTCTTTAGAAATATTTCTACACATATTTATTACATCGCAAAACTAAAAATAAAAAAGAATCCTTTACGTTCATTACATAATTTAAGTGTTCCATACAAACATTTCATTGAAAATACTTATTAAAATACTTATTAAAGTTTAATTTATATTATTATAATCATAGTTTATACAAACGTAGGTTTTCATAAGACAAATTCCGATGATTGTTTAGGTTTTATAGAAAGGCAAATATTTTATCGATGACGAATTGTTATCTTTGTTGATACTTATCTTGATAATATCGTAAGAAAACATTTTCCTGAAAAAAACCGTCTGCTGTTGTTTAGATTAAATATGATTTTTTACGTGTACATATTTTGCCGTTATAATACATCAAAATGCCTCGAAAATACACTACAGCTGTGGCCTTCGTCTTTCGGATAATACGTTCTAATGCTTACCACGGATACGTAAAATCGCGATAATAGCGAATGCTGTTATGTATCAAAATATTTATGAAATATTCAGTTATGCAATATATGTATTTAATGTTAATAAGTTAGACATTACCAGCATGAAGTAAAGTAATATTGGAATATTTTGTTTGCTTATATATTAAAGTATACTCTGAAGCTTAATAAAATATTTATAAAATATATTTTCGCTATGATATAACCCCTTTCGTGTAGCATGGTGTATTACACATATAAATGTAAAATTTGTAGATAAAATATACCATTTCAAATATGGGCTTGAAAATAGTAACCGGAATATCAATGAAACGATTGGTATAGATAATTTGACAATTTGTGTTTGAAGAAGAGACATCTTATCTTTTGGGCAGTCAAAGAAAATGCAACTAAACATTTGCTGATAATGCATGGAGACAGACAAATAACATGCAGCTTTCATGCAGACATGCATTATAGCTAATAATACTATAACTGTGCTTTCAAATTCAGTAAAGTTTCAGACACACAGAAAGAAGTCATTAGGCATCTTATTACTTGTACAGAGGCTGTTCGTTCATTTTTAGACGATTTTCATTTTAATTGCAGAAATATTTTATGTTCTATTTGATAAGTCTTACTTGAAAACGGGAATAATATTAAACATAGGAACTTGTGTTTGAAAATTCGAATAAAGATCGCTAGATGTTCGCAGGCGTAGAAGGGGAGAAAAAAGTATGTCGAAAAAAGGTCTTGATATGACTTTTATTACAGAACACGGTTAAATCAAAGATGTTCAAAATTCTTTCCGTTTGCCAAAATGCATGCTTCACAACATCGACGCATGGATCCACAGACCCGTTCAACACGGTCAGGTGTTCCTCGCACTCGTGCCGCCGCTTCCACCATCCTAGGGACAAGATCCATGCCCGCTCTTACGGTGGTTACGGTGGCTGTAGACTTCATGTAAAGCCAGAGGAGGGGAGGTCAGGTCGGGAGATCACGGTGGCCATGCGGCTGGTCCGCCTTTGCCAATCCAGTAATCAGAATATATGTGTCAGTAGGTATTCTCTCAGAGTGCTGCTAAAATGTGCAAGTGTTTAATTATGCTGAAACCAGATGTTTCGGCCTGTAGCTGCTGGAACGTCAACCATCAGATCCAGGAACACTCTAAAAAAGTGCGATAGATTTTTCCCGTCGAGGCACTATAGTAGTAGGTAAGGGACAGTAAACATGTCACCGATAATACCAGCCCAAACGTTGTTGACTTCCAAGGGCACGTATACAATTTGGGTTTGCATGCGCCGACACAGGCATATTGTACAGGTTCAGGACACCATCCCGTGTAAAAGAGACGTCATCGGAAAACAAAATCAACGATGGAAAATCCGGCTGTGCAACCCGTTTGTGCAAATACCAGCGTGCGAATGCAACGCGTTGGGACTAATTGTCATTGCACAATGCCTGTACTGTTTGGACGTGGTAGGCGTGTAGCTTGTCCTCGTGCAGTATGCACGTAATGGTATAATGTACACGCAAAACATGTTCGGTTGCTTGGAGACTTGTTTGCGGGTTCATTTCAAATTCCCACATCACAGCTACCTCTACGACAGGTGTCCGTGTAGTACGTTCTCGACCAGTGTAGCTACGTTTTTGGAAAGCTTCTGCCTCGCGCAGTCTGAGGTGCAATTGTCCAGACAAAGCACGAATTGGCTGACATCTGTTTCTGAAACGTTCAAGGTACATCCATATCGCGGCTTGTCCATTTCCATGCGTGGCACGATTCGGCTAATCCCTAGTTAGTAAACCGATTAATTTATCTCCTGCAACATTCTTAGCATGAAATGATCACGCTTCTGTCTCTTCCATAATCCTGCGAACATTGGGGGGCATTCGCATTTTCGGACACAAGTTCCTGTGCCAGTTTTTCTTGTCATGGTATGACAGACCAGCATGTTAAGTTTGGCAACAACCTTTTGAGGTACTCTTTAGTGCGGACCCTCAAAATGTGCGGCATGCGGACCCTCAAAATATGCGGCAAGCCGAAAGTCCTCTAGAGAGGTTGGTGGGAGACACTCGGACTCGTGCCTTCGGAGTGCTCTTCTTCAGAACTGGAGAAAAAAAACGACTGGAATAATAATTGTTTATTAATGTAGTGGCGGAAATTCCTTAAATTCCGTAGGAATGATTGGTGCAACTTTGGCGGGATCACTGAAAATTTTCATGATTCAGTGATAGCCAACTTTCATAGTCGACGGGATAGTACCCTTATTCTGCTATTAAGTGAAAAATCAGGAATAATTACAATGAATGCGCTAAAAACTTATACTTTTCCAATTCCTGTGAGAAAGGGAAAATGTCTTATGCGTATCCGTTTCACTGGTAATAGAAATTAAAGAGTAGTGTTCATTTTCCCTTCTAATCCACCTTTAAATCATTTACACCTTTGCATTACCATTAAATTAATGGGTGTTTCATTTTAAGTAGCAAGGGTGAATATTAAACATGCGACTACTGGGGTTAAATATCTGTGGTTAAATTGCTGTGTTATCAGTAGGGTAACTCCTTACGGATCCTTACCAAAAAATCATAAATTTTACTAACACTTTCCTATATTTAATTATTCATAGATATGACTAGAAATTGTCTTTGAAAATAAAATATACTCAGTATTTTTCCTCAAATAGTGAGGCACAAACAGCAACTCTCCGGCGGTTAAAAGAAGCCTTGGGTAGAATTCGCTAATTGGGTTTCTGGTTTATATATCTTACCAAATTACTTATTTTAACTGTCTTGAACGGGAATGGTAATTTTCTTGTTAACATTCAGGTTTAAAAGTAGTTCGAGTAATTTAAACTGGCAAATGCAATAGTGTTCTACTGTCAGAAGCCTTCATGCATGAAATTTCGCTGTGATTTTCTTCATTATTGCATTGATTACACTAGCTTATTAAGATCAAACTCTTGTTTGTTTCCTCTGAGCAATGAAAGAGAACTTGAAGGAAGTCGGAAGATAGTTTATAAAAACGAATGAATTCCACGGCAATACAGGGTTTTGAAACATAAGTTCAAACATACGAAGTGAAAATTCGAATGTAAGCCATTTTACGAGTACAGTAGAAGTCCATTAGTCCGGCATCCAACAGTCCGGAATGCCCGATAGTCCGGCATCGCTCCGGAAAATTGTAAAAATTTTGGTTTTCTCCAAAAGTGTGTCTTTAAAGCAAATAAAACCGCTCGAGAGCTATTCGGAAGTTTTCGGGGTAGCTCGAGATCATCCGGAAGCGCTCGGTATTGTTCGGAAACAATTAGCGGCCGGCTAGTCTCAGCTGTCACAACAAATTCAGGTGCAGTGCAGCTCCGTTAATCAATCACGAAGCGTCTTCGCCATTTTTTTGTGCGTTGTTGTTTTGTGTCCTTTCACATCGCAGTAAACGTAACTTTTGAAACTGTTTATAAAAAAAGTGATTTTCGTTCTAACTGTACAGTGACCATGTTTTCAAAACCTAAGCCTTCGAGTTCAAAAGGAGAGAAACGAAAACACGTAACACTGACTCTCAATCAGAAACTAGAAATCATCAAACGGCTAGAAAAAGGCGAGAATAGAAATGTTTTAATGAATGAGTTTAATATTGGCTCATCAACTATTTATGACATTAAAAAACAAAAAGATGAACTAATGAAGTTTGCTTCTCAATCGGTAACAACTGAAAAATTGGCTTCTAGAAAAACATTAAAAAAACCAAAACTGGAACAGCTAGATAGTGTATTGTTCAAATGGTTTAGTGCAGTACGTTCTGAAGGAAAGCCGGTAACAGGGCCAATGATTGTTGAAAAGGCAAAGAAATTCGGCCAAGATTTAGGAGTTGCTGAAAGTGAATGTAATTATTCTGATGGTTGGCTCAGAAACTTTAAGTTTCGGCATGGAATTCGAAGACTTGATGTAACTGGAGAAACCCTTTCAGCAAACCAAAACTCTGCAGAAAAATACAAAGACGAGTTTGAGAAAATCGTGGCTGATAATGATTTAACACCTGAACAGATTTACAATGCTGATGAAACAGGGCTATTGTGGCGATGTTTACCAACATCTACACTAGCTGGGGGAGGAGAAAAAGCAGCCAAGGGTTTTAAAAAAAACAAAGACAGATTAACCGTTTTGCTATGTGCTAATGCGTCTGGAAACCACCGAGTGACCCCTTTTGTGATAGGTAAATCTGCAAAACCCAGGGCTTTTAAGAATGTTACACACTTGCCTGTCCAATACGATGCTCAATCAAATGCGTGGATAACTGCCGCCCTCTTTAAAGACTGGTTTTTTCACCACTTTGTGCCTGAGGTCAAGGAATCATTCAAAAGCCTTGGTCTACCAGAAGATACTAAAGCCATCCTTCTTTTGGACAATTGCAAAGCCCATCCGCCAGTAGATGAGTTAGTTTCTGGAAATATTGTTGCTACTCTGCTCCCACCTAACGTAACATCTTTGATTCAACCCATGGACCAAGGGGTTATTCAAAATTTTAAATGCTTTTATAGAAGGTCTTTTATTCAAGGCCTGTTAAATGCCGACTGTGACGTGACTGATTTTCAAAAAAAGTTTACAGTAAAAGATGCCGTCTATGCTATTGCACAGTCTTGGAACCAGGTAAAAAATACAACACTCCAAAAATGCTGGAGAAAACTTTGGCCAGCTGCAAACCCTGCATCTGACCTAACTCTACAGACTGATGAGGAAGAAAACCATCAAGACGCTCTGACCAAAGTTTTGGATGTCGTTAGAAGTACTGACAATCCCTTGAAAAACCTGCCTGAAGATGAGGTAGAGGAGTGGCTTTTAATCGACGAGAATGAGCCTGTTGAACAAGAACTAACCGATGAGGACATTATCAACATTGTAGTAAACCCTCAGCCTACTCAAAATCTTGAAGAAAATGACTCAGATGCCGAAACGGAAGAAAAGGAAAAAATCAGCTGGGCAGAAGCTGCAGAATCACTAAATAAGTTTATCTCTTTTGCTGAGGCTAGTACTAGCTACAGTGCTTCAGAAATTATTGATTTCCATATCATTAGAAATAAATTTTATACTAAACGCCAAAAGTCAAGAAAACAAAAAGACATTCGTGACTTTTTTAAATCTAAGTGAAATATGTTTTACAGTACGTGTACATACATTATATGAAATGTAAAATAAACTTTGTTGTATGTATTTGCATACTGTATTTTTAGTTTAATTATTAACCTAATTGTTCTTATAATTACCGCCCAATAGACCGGAATTTTCGGTAGTCCGGCACCGAGCCGGTCCCGAACGTGCCGAATTATCGGACTTCTACTGTAAATCGAAAAGTGATGTATAAATCGGAAGTGACATCTAAATCGATTAACAAAAAGTTTAAAGGATTTTTGTTATTTTCCCATTCATTTCAAGGTTTCATTTTAAAGAAACAAGAACATTTGATCTAACTACATATAAGTTAGAGTTGGTTTAAAGGCCGTCGGTTCTACAATGGTTAGGTTATAATTTAACTTTTCTGACTATTGTTTTTGTGACTTATTTCACTGGTCTGATAATAATATCAAGGCAAGTCCACGAATTTTATCTGGCGAAGAACGCAGGATTGCGTCTTGTTGGCATGAGCCTTGAGGGACCTTATAGATGACAGTACGATTTAGCTCAGTTCCGTTCCAATTTTGAAGGAGAATCCCTTGGGGAAAGGGTTCAAGGGTCTTCTACCGACACCCCCTAGTCTTATTTATAGATTCCGGGTGTGTTTCGTCTTCTTCCCCACTACCCAATCACTCCAGAGGATTTCCGGTTCGCTGTGTATTTAAGTGACACTAGGGAGCTATAAGGCACTGTATATATATAGTGCCTATATTATTTACATATAGTGTAATATATATAAGTAATATAAAGTCTTATATTGTATATATATATATATATATACAAAATATAAGCCACTATAGATTTGCAAACATCCAAGCCTTCTCTGAGATTCGAACCCAGTACCAACGATGCGGCAGATAACAAAGCTAATCGCTATAAAGATCAGGGCGGTTTCCTTATTTAAAACGCTGACTAGTTGCAAAATAGATAAATTATTAATTTTCTGGATTTCGATTTGGATGGACAGGCTTGCTGCTTGCCTAGTTTTTCTCATTTGTAAAAATTTCCCACCTGTTGTACATCAGCTGCTTAGGACCGAGGCGTAATTGTTATGGAGTGAGTATCTTTGCAATTTAATGCAATAATCTCCACATTATCCCTGAGAAAACGATCTGCTTAGGGGGATCAACTTCTCACCGTGTAGAAAATGCATCATCATTGAAAGAATGATTATCGTTGAGAAAATGCACCATCGTTGAGAAAATGCATCATCGTTGAGAAAATGATCTGCATCTGCTGCTGAGGGTAGAAGATTTCGTGTGAAGCCTCAGAAAGTTAGGTAAGCGTTCATGTTTAGTTGAGTGAAGTAAAATTTAACCTTGCAACTGCATCCAAAATATCTTGCTCTCACCAAAATTTACAATATTTCGCTTATCCTGTAATCATTTTTTTAGCTACTCCTAGTTTTTATTTTGGAAATCTTAAATAGTTTCAAGATTTTCTGTGCCACTGTCTATAATCAGGTCATTTAGTATTATCTTAGTTACTAGTAAACCAATAACGTTATTGTGGCCTGAATTCGCACGATTATTTTCGAAAATTTTGCGGGATTTTTCTAAACTTTCCTGGTTATAACATTTTTCTACGAATTTGGAATCTTTTTCTATTACATTCGAATTTTTGTTATAATTATTAGACTAGTTTTATATTAAAATAATTTTTATACCAGTTTCCACAAGAATCCCCTCCCTCGCAGCACTCTAAAAAAACCACCGTTAAGAAATAATTATAAAATTTAAACCAGAAAATTTAACTTAGAATTACTGTAGGTTTTGTTGCGCTGTATATTACTAAGAAAAGTTGTTTACCGAAGTTTCATAACAGATTTCGATGTAGGACAATCTTTTTTTTTTTAACTCTTTCACGATTAACGCCGGTTATATTCAGCATCCACTGAATCTGTAGGGAAGCAGTAGCTAGTGAACGAGCTTGGTTCAGAAAGCTATGTTGAAAAATGAGTTATATTGTTATGAATTTTGTGTATATGTAAATAATATTAGTGAAATTACATGTGAAATTGTAGTATCATTTGTATAATGCAACCTTATATGCTTGAACGAGAAGAAGCTCTAGCGGAAAAATAAGAATACAGAGAGAAGTCTATATAATACTGAGTAAATGGCTATCTCACTAAATTGGCGAGAAAACGCTGAGCCGGTAAAGTTTTGGCGACTAATTTTTGGTCACCCAATTTGTCGAGAAATCGCCAAAAGTCGTCAAACTTGGCGACCATCTGGTCCCATTTTGGTCCAGTCCCTGTAAAACTGGTATTATAATCGAAGAGCTATAATTGATCCTTATGTGTTATCCTTATATGTAATATTGCGAGCTTCGCCTTTTAGATGTACTCTGTATTGCGCTGTAGTTAAAATTCTTAGTACCTTTAAGTATAACTACTGACTGTACTCTGTGATACTGAGAAGAGATGTATGAGTATTTTTGTGGAAAGTTCCAGAACTGTATAGTGTTTCCTTTGGTAAAATAAATTTTACTAAGCTTTAATCTCATCTGTGTGCATTTAATCTATTACGAACAACCTTGTAGGCACGTTGTACGTTGTACGCATGCAACAGATTGAAGGAAAAGGCAATTACATATACTGATATCCTGATGGGGATCTTAATAATTCGATGATATCAAGTTACAAAGTATGTTCCTCCACCGATCAAATTCATTAATGTTTTACTGATTCATTAATTTTGCAGTCGCAAAAGTGTTAAAATCATGTTGCTTAATCTATGTCTGTGCGATTATAATGTATAAAATTTCCGCACAATTTAGTCGTTGTCTTGTTCTAAAATAACAACTTTAATTTCTCCTCTAGAACGTTGTAGAGACATTTAAGATTTTTGACGCTGAGAGACGTGAAAAATGAGCACTGCCCTCGCTGGGACTCGAACCTGAGACCTCTCGATAAGCACCTAGTGTGCTAGCCATTACACCACGAATACATGCTAAGAAGGCAGAAGAAATACCTCATAAAGTAATAAGCTCATAAGTGCGAATATCAACTAAAACATGTTATATTTCAATGTTTATTTCATTACGTACTAACTGTCTGTACTACTGCATTATTTCTGATATGTGTCTTCCCGCAAATATTAATATAAATCTTTGATTGTGTAATTATTAGTTTGCTAATTGTGCTCCCAGCCGAAAGAAAATTACTTACCAAATTCATAATATTAGGAACCAGCTGTTTGCAGATTAATTGAAGCCTCCAGTTCTCATTATGTGTGTGTCTTTGTAAGAGAGAGAAGGGGGGATGATTTTGAATATGCTCTTTAAACCCCTAAAATCTGAGGCTCTAAACCCAGCTTTGACGGTAAAGTTTAGGCGACTAATTAGTAATAGTTTTAAATTCTGTAATTAGTAACAGTTTTAAATTCGTTTCAACATTTAGCAATCAGGCTCGATGTAATAATAACTGTGGGTGTATTCAAAACTATGTAGTTCTTTAAATACCAGTCTGGAAAGATTATTGGCTTCATTAAGTTTTTCTCAGCAAGAAAAAGGAAAAATCAGTTTTATCCTACCCGACATTTTAACAAATTTGAGTAAGTTGCTGGAAAAATTAATCATTTACACCATGACAGCACGCACGGGGGATGTGATAATTCCTTGATATTCCCATCATCTTAAAGAACGACTAAACAAAGGTACAAGATCCAGTCGATCAAATGCAAGTGGTTGCGCGTTATTATCCCCGATGTTTTTAATTCGAGCGCCACTGTAGAGGACATTAGACATATCGGATCAAGAAATATGAAGCATTAATTGTACCATCTCTGCCTAGAATCTGTATCTAGACAGACTCGGGTTATAGGGTAAATAATCAGTTTTCACAGTGACTAGAACCATTGCTTATTCTGTGGTAGGTTCAGGCTCGGCACGGACCGTACTGATACTTTTCTTCTCTGCCTCTCGTGGGGACGTTACATGGTTTGATATCGAAGGTTATCCGTTGGGGGTGGAAGGTATGGCCTACCTTGATGAGCGATGAAGACAGTCTAACGACGTATCTGTATTGTCTTTGTTGATGTATTCTTGAGTTTTTATTCCCGGATTGTGTGCTGCATCGGAATTGCTCCCTGCGTTGACCGGGCAGTTATGCCTCGGATATCCTCCAAGGGTTGGGGCGTTATATCCGTGTAAAGCATCTTGAGTGAAAGTAAAGTCTGGCAGCCCCTTCTCTCTAGTGTACTGTACTTCTACTACTGTATCATCCACGGAATTAAAACCACGCACTTTCCAATTGCCAGATGAACGTGTTAACCATTTGTACCACAAGAAAACTCAAGGAGGAATGCGATCAATATCTTATAATTTCTAAACCTTTTTAGGACAATGCACGCATACCAGAGATATATCAAGGAAAGGATAATCTGCGCATGAATAATATAAAGTTTAATGTATATATTTGCGCAGAAATTAGATAAAATGCATACGAATCACACATAACTGCCTTTTTGTCTCACTGTTCTTAAGCTTATTAAGACACTGAAAAGCAAGGATACATCCACAGCCATAAAAGAACAATTGCTCGTCTATTATTTCAATGAATAGGAACTTTATGTGCGGTGCAGTCATCTATGAAAACACTTCAGGAAACTTCTTATGATCAGAAGTTTTCTTTTTTCCAAACATTTTTATCCTTAGATCTGAGTTGTAGTCATGAGATACTCTATCTTTGAAGTAGCACCGTGGATCTATAAATCGATTACACAAGTGTCTTATTATCGATATGATTGTCTTTTCTTGCAGCGCGGTAATAAATAATGAAAGCCCAATCTGAACCTGAATTTCTGTTGTAATTCTTGGTTTACATCATCATATTAATAATAATTATTAGAATAGTTTACTTTTTATTCTACAGAATACCTAGTTGGTGTGCAAAGAAATTTTGGTGAACATTTATTCAGCGAACATCGTCCAGTCAAACGAAGACTCATAATTAGTCAATAGGTTATATCGCATATTCGAATGAAATTTTCAGTAGGCAAGCATGCAAACAAGTCTTGTAAGTACTTCATCATGGTATCTGTAAGGAATCATTTTCTGCCTAATTATTCCATGTATTTCATTTCCTAAATTCTTTGCTAGGTAGATCATGCTCTTTACATTCCAAAGCATTTTGTAAATTTCATATTGATGTTATCTTCAGATGCTTTAGATTCATTGCCATGCTCAAAATAGTTGTCAGATTTCTTTCATAACGTCATTTTCATTGGTTTTAGACACTAGCTCACCTTTTTTTAATTTTGGTAGCTATTGTTAGTTAATTCTGTATTAACTGTAATAGTAGACAAGTAAAAATACTTTTCTATGGTTAACTCTATGAGTTTAAAATACTAAGAAGTTTATATGCAAATGAATCTTTATTACTATTATTCTTCCATATAAAATGTCGTTTTAGGTGTAAGAAAACACAACTAAATCTAACTATATCTAATATATTTTTCTACTGGGTGCATAAGACACCAACCATGTGAGAATACTGGTATATATGAAGGCGTTTTATCGTCTATGTCTTAACTGGTAACTTCATTATTTGTTGATAGATAAAATAGAGTAACAGTGGTAATTGTTTCCTAACTCTATTTTTAGACACGTTGCAGCCCAGGAACTGGAGCACTTTGATGGCTATCATTTCGTTTCCGTGTAGAAACTATAGAACATACCAGACCATTTTTCCTAGAATAACAGCATATATATCAGTACATTTTTCACCTCTAAAAATAGAACTATAGTAGATATAGCTATTACTAGTTCATTTTCTTACATGGAATCTATTTTCTCTTAGAAATCTTCAGTAGAAGCAAGCTATACCCATAAGCAAAACCGAGTCCTTTATCGTAATTAATGAACCATCCAACCAATTTTAGATGGTACTAACATCTCATTACGAAGAAAAAGAATCAAAAGCGTGGTGGAAAATGCAATCCATCATAGCAAAGTGCGATTGAATTAGATTATGGTAAAATATAGTAGGGCTATCAGCTTGAAGAAAAAGATGTTTTCATGGAGGATTTTCTAGGAGAAACTAAATCGTATCCATGTTAAACATGAGAGAAACTACGAAAACTCTCACGCTGTCAGTTCGTTCGTTGAGATTTTAACCTGGGTCGAATCGCTAGTGTCCTCTTGACACTTAGGCTACATAGAAACATAAAATGTAATAAAATATTATTAATTATCTAATAAGTTTCCGAAATCTCGCTAACCAATTTCCACTTGAATTCAACTAAGAGTTTAATTTTTCCAGCAGAAAACTCACATGTGTTCATTTTGTACACGGAAAGTTTTTACATATGTTTACATGAGAGGAATGTTATATTTGCTGCATGATAGTATTTAAAAAACCTTTTAGTATTCTTACACTAAACACAAAAACAACGACGTTGCCAATTTTTAATTAACGAAAATTTCCAATTTTATGTTAATTAAATTTTCCACTTTTCTGTTGCATTCTATTTCAATTTTCTTTCAAAATAGTTATGAGTTCTTTTTTTACAAGTGAAGGATATTTTAATCAGTTTTTATTAGAATGTCTACCAGTTAACTCCAACTTAACCTTTAATGAGAGGAAAAATTCATCTTGTCTTCTCACTAATCTTAACTGCAAATAAAATGTAAAATTTACCTATTTTTATATTTCCATAAAAACAGTCTAAAATCTTTCATTGCCTTCTCATATTAAGAACGCCTTTCCGTACAGACTTGAAGGTTGCAACGGTGCAAAAACACAGTCAAAAAACCACTTTAAAGTGTGCTACTCAACCTTTTAAAAGAAGCGTTGTGTCAGCAGCAGATAAAAATAAAGAAGCATCTTGCTGAATAATACAGGCCATCCTCAGGCCTGTACTATTCAGCAAGGTATTCTAATATTATCAACACTTGGCATTTTCGGTGAAATTTACTACTCAGATTGAGTTCTTAGTTCGTAATCGTAAAATGCGAGCGATTTGACGTTTTTATTGAAGCAGTATTTTTTCATCTATAAAGATGTTCATTAGTTTTCTTCGTCTTGTTTTCTTGCCCAACCTGTGGGGGGGGAATAATATTTGCAATATTTGACACTGATGACACATACTAAAGAATTTCAGAGTTCAAATTTTCTACGTATAGTAGAGCTTTTGAAACTTGGGTACTGGTCAAAAATAGCTATAATTTTATTTCATATTACATCTGATTACAAGTAATACTGCGATATGTGTTGGCAATTTAACAATATATAGGTATAATAAGTAAAATTACGTAATCGGAAAGAATATAACACACATATAGGAACGTACCAACCACTCACACCAGGAACGTATAGTGGTTAGCTGAGGCTGAATTGCTAACTCAAAAACTAAGAGTTGGAGGCTCGATTTCTGCTCAAGGTCCATTTATCTGTATGCTCCTCTTCCCTTTCTCTCCGGGCGCACTATCGGTTGCAAACTTTTGCCACCAACAAATAAGTCGATAATAACTTCGGCAATGGTTATGTTGTCGGAGAAATTACCAGTGAGTTTGGTATATCTCGAAAAATGCTTAAGAAGAAACTTTTAGCGCCACCATTTAAAAAAAAAAATTAAATTTTACGCAAAGTGTCAAAAATGTAAGGGTAGCGTTGTTATTTCAGTAGCAAAATTCATTTGGGAGTAGCAAGCTGGGCACTAAGCTTAAGATAGACATCTTTCTTTTATAAATGATATCTTGTGTTTATAACCGATACCATACTTTTTATATGATACATTGACTAAGCATTGGCATACATTACGTTTCGTGTTGTTCATGCGTAGCATGCATTCATAAATTTAAATTGCAAATGAAAAATATATGCACTTTACGAATGACCCTTCGTATAAAAAACACAAAAAATGAACGTAAAAATATCTGAAAATGTGTCCGGCAAAAAAAAAGTAGATAGTTTTAATTTACAATATATCTACATTACACATAAAATTTAGCTAAATTCATAAGAATAGTCGCTTTTTCCATAGGTTTTACATATACCTTTCATATAATTTAACGGCCCACCAGCGGCCGAGCGGTAAAGACTCTGAACATTGGTAGTTCGGTCCCCGAGGTTCGAATTCCGCAAACTGGCTGGCTGAATGGGTGTTTTCGTGGTTTTCCCCATGTGTAACGTGTATACGAGCCAGTTTCCCTTAGAAAGTCCTCCACGAAGGCATCCCTCTCCTTAGGCAGATAGCCCTCGTGTGCTTTGCCATAATTGAATAACCTAACCTAACCATATAGTTTAACGATTTACGTATATGTTTGGTAAAATTTACGCATTATATTATTATCTCATATACGTAAATGTCTCCAGTTTTGGACTTCGTATACAGGGTGACCCAAAAAGATCCTTTAGAAACTTTACGTGCCGATCTGCCAGACTATGACGAACTAATTTTCCACAGGAAATTATGATCGGAACATCAACTAGCCATCGCTAGAAGGGCGATGCTTACAGGCGTATTGCAGACAAGAAAGAAGAATGCTTTAAGGGGAGGACGTTGCAAGGTAAGGATGAATCGGTCTAGTAATAAGGATTCGGGCCTATATACATTACGGGTAGCAATGGGCAAGTCGTGAGACGCATGGGCTAAGAGAGCTTTTCAAGTAGACGTCTTTCAAGTCATCCATGGTTTAGATCAGTGTTCTCTGAAAGGGGCACGCCTAACCCAGAGAGTACGCAAAGTGACACGTGGGGGTAAAGAATTAGGCTCACGATTATTTAGTAACCAATTTGCAGATCTTCTTAGCATTAAAACAGAGTTTCAGTGGTTTTCCATTTTCTGAAAAGATTAAAAGTAAGTCATTTTCTACTGCAGCGCAATAACAGTTAATTGATATGACAGAAAGAACACCATTACAATCCCAATTTAAGAGAAAACTCTTCTTGATGGATTGGTTCTAGGATTGGAAACCGAATATCCAAATTTAGCAAAGCATAAGAAAGAATTTAATCTTATAATTTGGGTCTACGTATCTCTGTAAAGTAGCGTTTTCTGCAAAACTAAAACAAATTACAGAAATACATTAAAACTAGATCTCTGATATGGATTAATTAATAGAGGGCGTCAAACTAGTCTTTCTTGATATTACTAAACAAATGTAATTACGTTGCTCGCATTAATTGTAATTCAAAATGTAAATTTGTAATTTATAGTTTAAATGTATGTAAATTATTTAAAATAAATGAATGATAAATAATCTGATTTTTAACTTCATGCACACATCTGTATAATATTATATTATACGGAGTACAACTTATATTCGTCTTAGGAACACTCCAAAAAACAAGTTTGTGAATCACTGGTTTAGATAGTTGCACCGCAAATTAAATGAGGCTAGAGCTTTTCCTGTAAGCAGCCTTATCGGTCCACAACCAACTTACATGTACACTTGCCGTAGAGGAAGTGCTACTGAAAACTATGAGGAACCCGGGAATAAGTATCAGAGCAATCAAACTGACAGGATTTGGGAGCACGACTTGGGTACAATTAAGTTTACTCAATTTCCTGTATCACAACTTCCTATACGGCAAGTGTGCATACAATACGTTGCCAATCCATGTGGTTGTTTACTGGAAAAGCTCCAGCCTCTTTTAATATGCGGTGCAGGTGCCTAAACAATGGGCGATATGGCAGAATTTTCTTTCAGAAGCGCTTTCTATATCTCGTGGCTTGTCCATTTCGATCGACGTTACCATAAACATAATGCATATCGGCCAGATTTTTTTATTACTGAATCGATTTATCTTTCTTCTGCAGCCTCCTCGTCTAAAATAATCCCGGTTTCTGCTCTCCAGTACGCCTGTGAACGTAGTCCGCTAGCGATGGTTGATCACGGTTTCGGACGAAACTTTCTGTGTAAAACTTGTTCGTCGTGTTCTGACAGGCCAGCACGTAAAGTTTGTAAACAACATTTTCAAACATTCTGTATAAGCACATTTTTAAAAACTTTATGTGTATTTCCCAGTTTTTTATTTCGTATGTAAGCATATTCTTAGTAAAAATTTACGTAAATCTTCATTATCTTCCTATGAAGTATGTGTATTTCGTTTTGGAATGTCTTGTTCTGGAACAATAGTTTTCTGTATAAAGATAACAGGATTCTTTTCTTCATCTTGTAGCCTAAAGAGTAAAATGCTTTATGACCCAGAAGCCACTTCCCTTGTGGCTTTTTGGCGGCCAACTTGACTTCTTTTCGTAGTTTTTTAGTAGTTTTGCTTTATGGCTGGGAAATCGGGAAATGATCTTGTAAATGTTTTATAAAATCCTAGTTGTGGAATTACTGATGGCTGCTGGACTGAAGTCTTCGGTAAGTATGTCCAATACAATATGTTTTCTGGAAGCATCTAAATGACCTTAATAGTGTGTCAAGTAATATTTAGTTAGTATTGGAAGCATCTTAGTGACCTTAATAGTGTGTCAGTTAATATTTAGTTAGTATTGGAAGCATCTTAGTGACCTTAATAGTGTGTCAGTTAATATTTAGTTAGTATTGGAAGCATCTTAGTGACCTTAGCGTTAATATTTTAAAATAATGTTAAATCATTTTGTTTGTTTTGTTTTGTTTAAACTTAAAAGTGCATGGAAGTGAAAAGAGATATTTTACTACATTTAACGGTTCTCAACAAATACACTTCAGGACAGATATATAAAGCGTTTTATAAAAGCCGAGGAGGTTTACGTTTTTGTAATACACTTCTGTAGAAGTAAAATATCCTAATAGTAATAATATAATTAGGTACTTTTTTAAGAAAAATTTACGTGAGTAAAAAATGTATGGTTAGTTTCTATTTCTTCTAATTTTTCTTCCTGCTTCCATGAAAACAACTAATTCAGAAGCAACATCAATGTTAAAATTTTTGAAAGCATCTGGTTGAACTTTTATGAGAAAGAAAAGCAAAATGTTAAAAACAAATGAAAGCACTAGAGCAAATATGTACATAAGCCCGTATAGTCATCATATTGCACTGTATGGCAGATTAGAATAGTAAACAATCTGGTGTGCAAACTACATGACTTCCATGCAGTGCCTATTAAGTTACACACATTTTTTGCTGCATTTCATTTAAACTTATTTCCTGAATTTCATTAAAAATATTTCTCATTCAATTAATTCAATTCTCACTTCACGGCAAAGCAAAAGTACATAAAAACTAAAAACATCTTCATTAAAAATTGTAAAATATAGGGAAACATAGAACAGCAAATACGATTAAAATAGTTAATTTTTTTACAATTAAAATTAGAATTTCTGCACAAAAACAAGCAATTTTCCAAGCGGATAAGAAGGCAGATTTTTAGCTGCTGCACAAAACTGAAAGTTTACTTTTGGCTCAACTCGGCCAAAAGACATTGAATATTCAGAAACTGACTGAATTCCCTATTCTGCTAAATGTCAAATGTAAACAAATATGGCTGTTAAGTTAGGCTTAACTCGCCACTTTTAAACTATTGATAATTCTACAACGTATTGCATGCAGATAAACAAAAGGCATAAAACATTAACCGGAATATTAAAATCACATAATTCAATCACTTTTAAAGCAAAAACTTGCACAATTCACCAATATATAAGAATGAAAAAACTAAGCTCTACGAGCCAGGTAACAATGGGGGAATATATATATACAACTGGTGTAGCGGATTGCAACGAAACAGGGAGATGCACAACTAAATGTAATAGCAGCTTCATATACAAAATTTCAACGTTCTACGGCTACTCGTTCTTGAGTTATGCGAGATAACATACCTACGTACATACGTACGCACAGATGTCAAGAATACAATACAGTTGAAACGAATAGTGTTTATAATAAAGTATAATGGTAAAATTTATAAACATATCAGATTTTATTTACAAGGGATCAAACAATTCCTTATTTTAAATCACTGAGTTTTAAGTAAAAGTGTCCCTTGATACTTGAGTTTAGCTCTTTGTTATTTAAAACAAAACTGGCGGGAATTCACGTGCGGGCTACATCAGATTTTATTTTAAGCATGACAAATGAATTTTTATTCATTGTATTTTACTAAATAATTCAGTGCGAGTAAAGTTTTAATGTAACAAATATTGTTCCGATTCCTGATTGCTTCGATGATAGGATCATCGACAATAAGCACACTCAAAGCGTGAGAACAGTGTCTTTCGCCACCAAATCTTTTATCATTTAAGAGGCTATTACCATGAGATGTTATCGAATTGACAGTTATGGCGAAATATTTAGAAGCGACGTGTTAAACATTGCACTTAAAAGATAGATAAAATATTCAAGTTTCCTATATCATTAACGAAAAAACGCTTTGGAGATAACAGCATTTCTGTTTCTGTTTTATCTATTGAAAATAAAAACATTTAAACATGGGAATTTTTTAAATTTATTAAATCAATTTAAACGTGCGCAAAATTGTTGATTATTGAGATATTTACTTAACGTTTTTGTTCAGTTATGTGCATGTATTTCTTATGCTGGAAATGAGGTAAGATAACTCGTCGACGGGTGGAAGTACAGGTAGAAGATGAGCAGTACCTCTGTAATACCACAGGTGACTGATGTATTGCTGAACCTAGCTAACTGCTAAGCTTGCCTCTTCCCCCAATTTTCAATGAGACACTCACGGTAGGTGGTCCAACGGTCTCCCACACACTTCACTTACCACCACCTCTCTTAAGGATCTTCGCCTCGCCGTGTATTTTGAAACTCCTATTCCGCAGGGCCATGCCTTCTGCGGGATTCGAATCTGGTTCATAGGTATGGCAGTCTGTGCCACTAACAACTATACCAGCTTGGAGGCATTGATTGCTAACTCATTAACAATTGAATTGGTGAACTGGGTCTCGTGCCGATTTCCAGTAACTCTTTAAAGGAGGCAGGATGTAATGCGTGCTCTTGTAATGAAAGTGGTTAGCACGCCCGTCTTGCAAGTGGTTTAAAGTCCAATGTGAATACAGTTGAGTTGTCATACTTTATGGCTTCGAAAAATTTCACTAACCAGTGAGTTGACAAGTTAACTAACTAATGAGCAAGTTAACTAACAACAAGTTAACTAACCAATAAACAGTTACTGTAAGATTATTATAGGAATTCGTGTAAGCACATTCGCAAGTGGATGGGTCAGATTCAAACTCCAGCTAGGCCACAGATGCTTGTGATTACTGTATCTTTGAGAAACTGGCGCAATTAATGTCCATTGGTATGAAAGTCCTCGCGAGAGGCTAATCCATGAAAAGATCAATACAAATCATTGGATTTCATCTGTTCATATTCTCAATAACATAGACGAAGTTATTTGTCCCGCCTTCGAAGCATGCCTTTGTGGTCTTCGTTCAGCACACTCGGCGCGTATTCGAGAGGTCCGAAGTGCGAGTTTTGGCGACGGCATTGCTCATTTTTCACGTCTCTCAGCAGAAAAAAAAAACCAATGTCTCTACAGTGGCGTGCAGGAAAAAAAAACCAATGTCTCTACAGTGGCGACCGAACTAAAAATGGTGGTGGATGATGATTCTGCACCACCAGGATTTGGCGATTGGGTCCCTTAATCCTCAGTCGCCCTTTAAAAAAAGTAGAAGTATATGAGGCATTTCTCCCGCCTTCTTAGCATGCCTTTGCGCTGTAATTCATACTCGGCCGTATTCAAGAGGTCTGAGGTTCGAGTCCCGGTGAGGGCACTGCTCATTTTTCATGTGTCCTGATTCAAAATAACTAATGTCTCTACAGTAAGTAGTGCTAAAAGTTATAAGTGACCGAATTATGGTATTCAGTATGGTTCTTCTGATATATACTGATAGTTAGTATATATCAGATAGTTAGTATAAATCATACTTTCGAAAGGAATATATGTACATATATTCGTTTCGAAAGTATGATTGAATTATAAGAAAAGTCACGAAATTTTGTGGTCAAATTTCTGTTTGTATAATCATCAATTTTGCGATCGAGATGGAAAAATTTAATGTTTTGCAAATATATATATATATTTTTCCTGACCGGAAATTTTAAAATTTTGCTATGCTATAATTCTGACATTTTTTTATGAGTTAAATACACCAGTATCTGAAACTTTGATATGGTTTTCGGCTAAAACTAAAAATCTTCCGCCAAGTTGATTTATTTTTTGTTCAAACAATACGATATTTAGAATATTCACCATTGTCTTGAAAATGAAATAGGTCTTAGTAATAATTTTATCATAGACGTATTAATTGTTAATATTTAACAACGAATTATAGTAATTTTAAACATCTTGCAGAGCTGAGTTTTGATTACGTGTCGAAGGTTTCGCCAAAACTAAATAAACTAAAAAGCAAAAGCGAAAACTGTAACCTGGAAATTTCACTTCTTGAAGGTGAGGTTACAATAATCTTAAGATAAGTAGCCATTAAAAATAAGTAAATAAATAAAATAAAATCTGAAAGCTTTCAGACTTCTACTACCCGGAAAGGGTAATATAAAACATTATTCTCATAAATATAAATTATATATTACCCCCAAAGGGACGTTTTGTAACGTTTTGTGTGTTACGTTTATTTATTAAATATCATGTTCTTCACATTTAAACTTTAAAACAGCAATATCACAAAGTATTTAAAAAGAGCATATCTTTATAATTTCCGATACACAGTCTGGTGCGCTGGAGGTAAATTTGTCTTTTTGCGTTTCGTTCAGTACTGCCATTGCTCGCTTTGAAATCATTGAGTTTGTTTATCAAAAATTCGTTAAAGTTTTACAGAACATGAAATAGATAATAAAACAAACTCCACATTCCAAATCTGGGCTTCCAGATTCCCATATTCGAGTGGAGGACGACGTTATTCAGATTGTCTTTACATACCATTGTTTTTTCATAGTGCGAGAACTATACATACATTAACGCAGATTCTTCATTATTTAATTTCTTTAAATATAATGCAGGGCTCTAATATTTGGCGGCAACAATTTGAAAAGTCAAACGCCCTTTTATAGTGGACGACACAAAGTGCCAAAATGAAATTAATAGCCCTTCTGGGCAAATTACCTCTTTGGGCTAATGAATAAAAATGCTTTGTTACAAATAAAAATTTTTAAAATGGTATAAAAATGTTATAAAATTCTATTCGAGACTCATATGAAAATATCAGTGTAAGACTTGAATTAAAGTTTGAACTAAATACTTAAAACAAGCCCGTTAGTTTAGGAATTAGAACCACTTCATAAATGGGCTTCATCATGAAAGTACAACCTTTCTATGCAAGTTGACCACTGTCCAAAATGGCAGAAACCATCATAAAGACACCGCAGCATAAACGTTCTCACATACTTTTAAAGATCAGTTTCTTATGTGTAATGCAAGGTAAATGCAAGGTAATTTCATATATAGAGTTGTCTGCAAAATCCCAATTATTTAATAATTGACCTAAGAACTTCAACGTAATTAGTATGATACTGAACAGTTCAACAGAATTTAATTAAATATCTGATGCTTGTTTTTTATCATCATGATTTGCTTTTGTCTTGTTCCAAATGCTTGATTAAAGTGGATGATCCTTATGTCTTTTACCGTAATTTACTAAAGCAAAAGAAAAGATTTTCAAGTACAAATGTGCATTTTATAAGGTATACGTCTAAAAATATTACGTTTCTCTCCTTCTTTAAGCGTATAAATCTTTCATTTGCATTTTCATAGGTAAAATTAAGTTTGACTGTTCATATTTAAAAACATTAAAAACTGACATTTTCTTTGATAATGCACTTGCCACTTGCACATTTGTAAGCACAGCAGCGAACATTTAATCCACTCAGGAACATTTAATTTTGACACAAAAATTAGCCACTTCCTGTTTTCTATCGATATTTCAATAACGCTGTGTGATAAATATCAATGAAATTTCCTCCGCTGAATATTAGTGAAATTTTATTAACTGATTAAAAATTTACTCTTACAAAAACCAGTTTATTGAAATTCCACTAGCATTAAAGTAAGAAATGAATAAATATCATATATTATGTTTCTATAGATACATGAATGATTTAATGCTCTGCGTTTATTAAATCTATTGCTTTCAACAAGAACGTCATATCTACAATCTTAGGTGATTATTTTTAATGATGGAATACTTCTTTTGAAATGAAAGACTATGTTGTAATTATATATGTATATAAAATTTAAATAATTGCAAGCATAGACATGATTAATTTCTTATATATCATTCCAATTTTTCTTTTGATGCCGGCACTTTAATGAAGATTCTTTCTCGAAATCAAAATGAGAAATCGTCTGCTGTTGGAATAGTCTCAGATGTCTCTTTGAAAAGAAAGAAGATTCTTTGCGTTTATTTTTTATTTCGGATAAAAATTTCAGCTGTAAAGGAAGCATTACGAATTTGTATGTAAAAAATAAAGGACGAAAATACATTAAAATTTCTAGACCTGTTTTGTGAAACCAGCTGCCTGAAGTTTATTAGAAAAGAAACATGATGCAAAATATTCTACAAATAAATACATTTTTTTGTTCTTTTCGGAAGCGAATACAACTGCACAATATTTTTGAGGTATTTCGGAAGTTAAAAGCTGAGATTACTTATAGGTTATATAAAAACAGTTTCTTTTTATTCTACCTATTCTCGTGTAGTTAAGATTTAAAAATATCTAGATTTTACGTGAAGTGGTATCTAAAGGGATTCTGGCAAAAGAATCTCTTTCCGGTTTTTCCCAAACTTCTCTTAGATTAGGTTTTTTTAGGCATTTCCAAAGTATTTCTTTCATTCAGGTTTTACAGTCTGCT
>KK114977.1:682802-707732 GCA_000611955.2 Stegodyphus mimosarum | reverse complement strand
GTTCGATAAAGATAGATACAAGTAGAGTAACATATTTAATTATCCACAATGGCTGACATTTAGTTACGAACACTTGAGCATTTAAATTTTATTTGCAAATATCATTCATTAAATATGAACGAAATAACTTCGTTTTTCTTTTACTATACTATTTATCACGTTTTTTAAAATCCTGATTATTTCGTAACATTGTTATGTCAAACACATTTTCTTTAAAAAAATAATTTATTCAAAGTGTTCTAAAAATAAATTCACATAAACAATTTACAGACTTTAAACTAGTATGTTATATTTAATAAAAAATAGGAAATTAACGGGGCATTGGATTCATCATTGGATAACCTTTAGCTGAAATTAACTTTTCATGGATTCAATAAATTTCTTCCCTTTTTGGCGTAAGACTTTTGCTCCATTCCTCCGTAAGTATAGCTTTTAGTACAGCTTTCGAAGAAGTATCATGTTTCTTTAATCCTTTCTACAATTCATTCCATACTTTTTCGATAGGATTTAACTCTAGATGGAGGAGTGTGATAACTTCAGATCTGTTATAAAATAACCACAAATGAAAATTTAGGGCTGCATGTTTAAGATCATTATCCTAATAGAAATTTAATGTTATTTTGCAATCCAAGCTTTTTTTCCAATGTTTTCAACTTTATAATATTTATATATTTATACTTATCCATATCTTTTTCCATAATAATTATAGTTCCCATCTCAGACGCAGGGAAACATTCTCAAACCGTTATGCCTCCACCCTCATGTTTAACAATAGGTATCCGGATTCAATTCTTCATTCAGCTTTCGCCACACAGTTTATCCATCGGAAACAGCTACATTAAATTTTGACTCATCTTCAAGTATAACGCTGTTCCAACATGATCAATATTTATTTGACATGGATTCTGCAAACCGCTAGGCGTATTTATCTTGCTTTTTTGTTGACAAAGAATTTCCTTCTTACTGATCGCATATTGTATATATGTGCCCTAATGCCTTTTACCACAGCTGCAGGATTAAATTTTATTGCAAACCGCTCCTCTAAGCAAGCTTCAAAGCCCTAGTGTTTATGTTTTGTTTGATGTTTTAGGGTAAATCTCCGGTGCAACTGGATTGATAACTGGTAATTTAAAAGGAAAACAGCCTCAGCTCATCTATCCGAAACTATATTCAGCCATTAGGTCACAGGAGCTTGTCCAACCAGCAGCTACCATGAAACTTTAAAATAAAACAGATCAAACTTAAAAAGACGATTGATGAGTATAAACTTATCATATCTAACATCTACAAAAAGGAACGAAAATAATAACTCAAACCAAAATCCCAAATTCGCTCTTCCTGCTATTAATCTCTAATCATTTTCTCTGCCACTGTGTTTAATTTTGTATAATTTTTAAAAACAGTTTTTGGCCTTTAATATTATAAATTTTACAATTTTCATTCTCTTGAAATTTAAATTTAAAGCCGGGAATTGTCCGTCGCCAATAAGAATCTGATTTACATCAATATTGTTGTATATTCTCATTTTCTGATTAATCTCATTGATTTTTCATATACCAGTTTTCCCTATCGGACGCTTCCCAGCGTTCGTTCCAATATTCAATAACTTTTGATTTCATCAGCGTAGTCTTCTGATTTATTACTCAACCGATTATTAGTCCAAAGGGATTTAGTCCCGAAGGACTATTACTTTCGTTTTGCGATTTTGCGTCGGAAACACAAAAACGGCGTATCACTTTTCAAATTGTTGCCACTAAATGTTATCGCTCTGCATTAAATTTTAAAAAATGAAAAATCTGCATAAATGTATGCATTTTTTTTTGACGTAGCTTTCTCTTCAAAAATCGTCTGCGTGCGTTGCACGGGAAAATAAAAAGGAATTTTAATTACAGTTCTAAATAAATAGCCAAATAAATGTGAAATTCGTAACAATATTCTCTAAAACTTTAACGAATTTTTCATTAACAAACTCAATGATTTCAAAGCCAGCAATACCCACGTTGTACAGAAAAACATTTTTATCTCCAGCGCGTGAGAGCGTGTACCGAAATTTCTAAAGATATGCTCAATTTAAAATTATTTTGCGATATTGCTGTTGAACTGAATTTTATGGTTTAAGTGCGAAGAACATGGTATTTAACAAATAAAGGTAACACACAAAATGTTAAATAAACGTCCCTTTGGACGTAATTAAAAATCTGAAACATTTCAGATTTTTTTTTTTTGTGTTTTTATTTTTTAACATTTTGTCAATTCCTACACATGTTTAAATTTTCTGAGGCCAACTGTACTGATCATCTGGGCCGCCGGAAATCTTGGAGCCGGGCTGTTTATAAAATCAGTGATTTAGTTGTAGAAACTTTTTTTTTGAAAGCAGGAAAGAGGAAAAATGAACAATGCCGTCGCCAGGACTCAAACCACGGACCTCTCGATAACGCGCTAGGCGTACTAACCACCACACCACGAAGTCATGCCAAGAAGGGGGGAGAAATACCTTTATATGTTCCCCCTTTTAAAGGGCGACTGGGGATTAGGGCACTCAGTCGCTATATCCTGATGGTGGAGAATTATCATCCACCACCTTTTAGTTCGGGCGCCACTGTAGACATTATTTTTTTTAAGCAGGAAAGATGAAAAATGAACAATCCCTCGCCGGAACTCGAACCACGAACCTCTCGAATACGCGCGAAGCATGCTGACCACTACATAACGAAGGTATGCCAAGAAAGCGGGAGAAATACCTCATATGGTGCACGTTATAAAATCGTCTACAAACTGGCTAAAGTTTCATATGATCACTGACTTATTCGAAGGATGGACATTTTCCCTTTTTCTTAATTCTTGCAAAAAATACCCAATATTTTTTCTTTCATTAATTTAATATCTATATTTTAATTAAATATTTTGAACACTTTCAAATGAAGTAAAACGTATTCAAAATTAACGTTAAATCAATCATAAGATATTTTACACTTAGTTAAACAATATTTGATAATGCGAACACTGAAAAAAACTTAGTTCCAAAATATTTACTTCCTGCCTTTTTTATACAAAAGATGCACATAACATTAAACTAAAAATATTAAGAATTTCGCTTATTTTTCTGATGAAATATGTGTTAAATCCCGAATTTGGTGTAATATTTTGTTGCATATTTACTTTATAAAACATAAAATACTAATAAAATGCATTTTTTAAAAAATTATTTGAAATAACATCATCATACTATAATAAATTTTCATAAGGATATCTTGCAATAATTTCAACATCCTGTGCAAAGAAACATAAAAAGAAAAGACATTTTGAGACAAAGGTTTTCAAAGTTTTTATAACTGACATTATGATTTGATTATTTTAGATTAAATGTATTATTTGGTATCTGTGTTGTAGTTACGTTTGTTTTCATAGATTCTGAATGAAAGTTAAGAAAACATAAGACCTACTTATAAACAGTATAAAGTTTCTAACGCAGAAAACGATGAATACCTCGTGTTTCTTTATATGTTTGTTTATATACGTAAATAAAATCATAGAAAATTATAACGTTAGTGAATTTATGTTTTCAATTATATCTCCTAAATTAAATGGAGCACTTTCAAGCTTTTTCTTAAAGAATTCAGAAATGTTCAAAGAGTAGCCTATGCTTTAAAACTTACATTTTTTTATATTTTAAAAATGATCTCTAATATTTTGTAGAATGCAACGTGTGTCTAATATTAAGGTATTTCTTCCGCTTTCTTCGCCTGCCTTCGTGGTGTAGTGGTCAGCATGTTCGGCGTGCATTCGAGAGGTCCGAGGTTCGAGTTCCGGCGAAGGCATCGTACATTTTTCATCTTTCCTGCTTCTAAATAACTAATGTGTCTTTATAGTATTGTCTATGTAATGTTGCCTAATATTGTGTAGAATGTATATGCAACGTTGTCTAATATTGTGTATAATGCTCCTCTTTCTAAAACTGCGTAGAATACGTTATGCACTCTAATATGTATATGCAATATGTTGTACATGCAATATTGTATGGAATGCTCCTCTTTCTAAAACTGTGTAGAATACGTTTTGTACTCTAATATGTATATGAAACGTTGTATACTGCGAACAAAAAAAAAGGCACAGTTCTATATCTCTCGTTCTACTGGGCCGATTGACAAAATTCAAATTGCGGTTTTCAAGTATCCAAAGCGCAACTTAGGATATATATTAGATTTATATATCGCATTATTCTAACATAGGTATTTTGACACAAAATGGGTCCTTTTTTTTGCATTTCCATAATAACATTTCAATTAAGCTGCCAAAAGGGTTCCTGGTAGCCAGCTATCTTGATGTTATTTTGAAAGAATCTTTTAAATTTTAAAGCATTTTCAAAAGGCGAATCTTCTTGAGGCGTTTAAAAATTCTTAGCATTCGCATTTGCTTTTCATATAACTTAAGAGAACCTTTTCATTTTACATGGAGTTTATAAGTCGATTTGCAATTTTAGATCGCAACTGTTGATCTTAGTATCAATTGCAGATTAAAAATACGTCGAATGTGTTACGCACTCTAATATTTTGTAACTCTACAATAGTAGACTTCAGTAACGCCGTAGTGACTTCTATGCTATTTGGCAAGCATTTATAACTTCCTAAGTTAAAAGACTACATTATATACCTCTTCTTTGCAGTGAATTAATTATCTTGATTCTATTTTACAAAAACGTTTTGCCATTTTCACCATTTTCAATAAATGAATCTTCTCGATATGCTTGAAAATTCTTGGTATAGACAACTGAATTTATATTCTGATTGAGCCATTTTGGCATTTCACAAGAAGTTTATAAGCCGCTTCACAAAACTTGAGAAAATGGGCTTTACAAAATTCTTGTAATAGTCTTTACAATTCGATGGTCTTTCTTGGATTTCTGTTTGGATTCCCAAAGGCGCCATCCAGACGCAGTCTTCCTTATTTAAAAACATGAAGGATAGGAAGGAGGAAAAAAATGACGAAAATAAAAAAGAAAGAAAATAAAATCTGTACTGTTCGAGTCCCTGCAATCTCTAGACAAGGCTAGCTTATAAATCGGGATCTGCTCGCACACTAAATGCCCTCTGGGAAGATTTCCACCCGCAGAAGGAATAATAGGGTGACATCGTCTCTTCGGCGAGAGAAGCCTTTGGAGTGTATTTACGTTCTTCCCATGAAATAGAATTTAAACCTCAGTTCCCCTTTTCGGAGGAAGGGGATGTTAAAAAAAAAATAAGATATCGGCTTGTTTTATGGTTTGTGGTTACGATCCTGTCTTAAAGAATTAGAGTGATTTGCATAAGTGAAATGTCTCTTTTGTAATCTGAAGGTTATAATGTCGTAAATCTTTGTAAATTTAGCTTTCTTTTGGATAAGAATTAAATACTTGAATAGATAAGAAAATGTCTTTCTTTCATGGAGTTTGGAATCATTGTTCACTAAATAATGTAGAAAGGTTAAAAAAATGCTTTATTATTTATTTATTTATTTATTGTTGGCTAATGATTTCTTTTATAAAAGATAAAGCTTTAGTTCTTTTTTCTTAAATTTATTAGTCCGAAGGAGCGTTAGTTCAGAAGTGCTATTAATTTTGTTTTGGCATTTTGGGTCAACTCACTGTGAATGTCCGTAATATTGCTCTTGAACTAAATTTTATGGTTTGAGTACTTAGAACATGATGTTTAGTAAATAAAGGTTACCCACAAAATGTTAAAATAAATGCCCCTTTGGACGTAATTTAAAATCTGAACCTTTCATATCTTTATTACATTTTTTTCCTTTCTCTTTTCTGTAGTTATTTCTTAAAGAATCAATTCTCTGTTATTGCTGCTTTTGGAGTTGTTCTAATTCTTCCTTACTGAGACCCATTTTTATGGTCCTCTACTTACTTCTCCACTTATTCATTGTTACGTTCTTAGCCTATAGTTTAGCTAACAGTCATAAATATAAAAAAAAAAGGTCCTAACCATCCAAGCGCTAAAATCTCTGTCTATAGTTCAATCTGATCATAATCTCATCTTCCAGCAAATCATTTTCTGCCAGGCTTCATTTATGAGTGAAATAATAAAACGATATTTCTAAAATTCCCTGTGTGTTAATTATGTGAAGAGGTTACTTCGAAATCATATGTTGCCGAGCCTTCGAAATACATTTGAAAATCATATGTTGCCGAGCTGAGTTCTCGTAACTCGGGAGACCGTTTTCCATTCGAAACGCTTTTTATTCGGATAATTTGTTCATGAACGGAAGTCCTTCTGATCCGAGATTTTGGTATACTTTATAATTTGTTGTTTGACAGTGCATAATTAACTTTAGAACATCAATTTTTGCTTTGAACATTGTTCATTTTTGCCATTTTTGGAAGTTAATATGTAAGGTTTTAGTTAAACTAACCAAGTTTATTTTAATTTAAATCTTTTCTATCTCCTCTCTGCTTCAACTTCCTGTCAGAAGAAGCGCGCGTTTTTAGCTTATGCTAATTTTTGAAGTTCAGCCAAGCACTATTTAAGCCAGAGGTAAAAACCTCTCGGTGTGTGAGAGCTTTGCCTCAGATCACGGTCACGCTGCTCAACGTTCGCCTGACCAGCTAGCAGTTTAAATTTATAAGCCATAGTGCTTACTACGTGATTGCATTGTAAAATAAATTAAAGTGCGGTAGTATTTAGTATACCTTGCTACGCACCCTTTTAGATAGAGGCCAACTTCCGCGAATTGCTCTGCGAAGCAAAGTTTAATTTAAGTTCTATTTTAATTTATTTAAATTTATTTGATTGTTAAGTTCGACCAAAGTGTGGTCTGTTACGTTCTGTATCTCTCCCGAATTGGGAGGTTTGTATTTAATAGTGATTGAATAAAAGAGGATTTCAAATCCCTTCACGTGCAGTTATTCTCCAGCCCAGCAGTTACATCAGAACATAGCGTACCTTCCGCTCCCTGTTCCAGTTCAGGACTTAGAACGTAAGGATAAGAACCCTTTACAGAATTTACCATGTTCTCAAAGAATACACACAGAATGCTAAGTCCTGATAGTGGCGCCCGCACAAAAAGAAGAGGATGGCCTCAACAACAAGAAGACGAACCTGAGACACCTGCTGTACCTGTCCAGAATCCTGAGATAGCACCTCCTGGCATAGAAGGATTCGGCTACATCGTACAAACCATGCGAGCAGCCATGAAGCCAGCGGCAAGTTTTGACGGCAAGACAGCCGTAATCAATTTCCTGGAAAAGCTAGACTCCCACTTCATGCTATATCCAGTCCACGAATTTCAGAAAGTCGCTCTTGCTACCAGCGCTTTGAAGGGCCAAGCGCTAAGTTGGTTCAAGTGCATCGGAAAGAATCTCTTGGGGGAACCAGGAAGCCCCACATACACGTATGAAAATTTCAAGAATTCTCTAGTGAAAGCATTTCCCGTGGTGCGAGATCGAGCCAGATTGGAAGCTGAACTGTTTAGCCGATACCAAGAAAGAATAGAAGATTTGTCTAATTTTATTTTGAGGAAAATTCAAGTTTTCAAGCTTTTGTATGGAAGTCGCCCGGATCCTGAAATTATTCAAGTTATACTTCCTAGGCTACTGCCCCAAGTTCAAGATTTCATCGAACTAAGAAATCCAACAACATTAGACAGATTATTTGAGCTCGCGGTACAATTTGAAAGCCGAAGAACAGCCGACAACGAACGACGACGCCAATTTGAGCGAAGAAGTCAGTGGAGTTCGCCAAGACCGCAGCAAAAGCAAAATCAAAGTTACGGGAATAAGGCGAAGCAATGGCCGAAGAAAGATGTGTCTCCTAAAGCGAGCGGCGAACGAAGGGAATTTAATAGAAGAACAAGCAAAGATTCCGAGGGCAACCAGAAGAAAAAGAATTTAAACTAAGAGGGATTTCTTCGAGGAAGGTGAAGAAGTCCGAAGCAGCGCAAAACCCTTCCAAAATCAATTTAAACACCGTGGTCGTTAAGAATTTGAGTTTGCCGAAGATTGAAGTTCTAATCAACAACATACCGGCGACAGCCCTCTTGGATACAGGAGCCCAAAGCAGCTTCGTATCGGAAAGATTCTTTAAGAAGCACTTTCGACGTTACAGAATTTTTAGTGCAAGAGACACGGATGTCATAGCGGCCCAAGGAGAAAAATGTAGCTGTTTAGGAAAAGTACCATTGTTCGTGCGTATCAACAACGAACAGGTAAGAATCCTGTTTTATATTGTGCGTAACCTGCAGACTTGTATTATTCTAGGTGTGGACTTTTTTAGTTTGGCAGAAGCAAAAATTGATTTCAAGGGGGGAGAACTAACATTAAATATGAAGCCAATTGAAGCGAAGAATGATAAGCCCCCGCAGCTGGACTTGGAACATTTACAAGCAGAGGAAAAAGAGAAAATCCAAGGTCTGGTAAGTCACTTTGCGAATTTATTTAGTGATGTACCAGGCTTTACGCAGGTGGTGAACCACGACATTGACACGGGGGACGCTCAGCCAGTTAGGCAAAAGCCATATAGATATGATAGGACAAAAGAAGAAATAATTGAACATCATATTAAAGAGATGTTAAAGAATAAAATCATCACGCCAATTTCTAGCAGTTATGCTAGCCCCGTTGTCCTGTGTAAGAAAAATAATGATTACCCGATTACGCACCCGAAGCGGTGGCGTTTTGCTATAGATTATCGCAAGTTAAATTCAGTTACAAAATATCCTGTATATCCGTTGCCGATAATTGAAGAAATTATTCGAAATATTTCGTCTACAAAATACATGACTACATTAGATCTCACGAGTGGCTATTTTCAGATTGGGGTAAAACCCGAGGACGTACACAAAACCGCGTTCATAACGAAATCTGGTACGTACGCATTTCTTAGAATGCCGTTCGGATTATCCGGCGCGCCGGCAACGTTCCAAAGATGTATGGACATCGTCTTAAGACCAGTCCTTGGTAAAAGCACTTTCATATATTTAGACGATATTATAATTACGAGTAGTACTCTAGAACAACACTTACAAGATTTAAGAAAAGTATTTTCATTGTTAAACGAAGCTGGTTTAAAGATAAATGCGTCTAAATGTAAATTTGCCGCAAAAGAGTTACGTTATTTAGGATTTAAAATTTCCCAAAAGGGAATCGAAACGGATCAGTCAAAAATAGTAGCCATTAGAAATTATCCTGTTCCTAAAACAGCGAAGAAATTATCGTCGTTTCTCGGGATGTGTTCATATTACCGGGCTTTCATTAAAGACTTTGCAAAAATAGCTGAGCCACTGCTAAAGTTGAAAAGAAAAAAAGCTAGGTTTTCGTGGTCAGCAGAAGCCAACTTGGCGTTTCAAAAATTGAAAGACGCATTGACTCAAGCTCCCGTCTTAAAATTTCCAGAAGGGGATAAAGGATTAGAGATTTCAGCGGACGCTTCAGATTTCGCGATTGGTGCAGTGCTTTCCCAAAATGGTCAGCCCGTGGCTTTTTTCAGCCGAACATTAAATGAAACCCAAAGAAACTATTCCGCAACAGAGAGAGAAACTCTCGCAGTGTTAGCATCAGTACAGAAATTTCGTGTGTTCTTTGGAAGTTCTCCAGTAACTGTATATACCGACCACGCGGCGGTCACTAGACTCTATTCTGGAAAAAATTTATCACCCAGATTAATAAGGTGGGCTCTCAAATTACAGGAATATAACCTAATAATTAAACATACGCCGGGAAAGGAAAATGTTGTGGCAGATGCTTTAAGCAGAATTAACTTAGATGAAAATGGAAGTGTAATTAAGATAGCCATGTTAACATCCAAAGTATTAGATTCTCGTGAAACAGTAATAGCCGAACTCAAAAAAGATCCGGAGTTCAAAAATATATACAATTATTTGGCCGACCCTGAGAATTTCAATCATCCGGATATTGTGCCGATAAGAAATAGGGCCGAAAATTACGAATTAATTGACGGACTGTTATTCTATACGAAAGCTACTAATGAGAATCATGAATATAGACCGGTTATCCCAGCTAGCATGAGGTTGAATGTATTAGAAGAGTTGCATGATTGTGCCATTTCGGCTCATTTAGGTATAAGAAAAACTGTTCAGAGAGTTCGCGAGGCAGTTTTCTTTCCAGAACTGCAAAAGTTTACTAGGGCGTATGTCCAGTCGTGCCCAACATGTCAATTAAATAATTATGTTAATTTCCGCCCGGCCGGGTTCCTAAATAGTATTAAATCAGAATTCCCAAATCAAATAATAGGCATCGATTTACTTGGACCTTACCCTCGAAGTAAAGTTAATAAAAGCCGATATCTTTTAGTTATAGTGGATCATTTTAGCAAATGGTTAGAGTTAATTCCGTTAAAACGCGCGTCTGCAAAAATTGTAGTAGATTCAATTCTAAATAAGTATATTTTAAAATACGGGGCGCCCCTAAAAGTTATTTCAGACAATGGTCCTCAGTTTGTTAGTAAAATGTTTGAGGAAATGTGTGCAAAACTGGGCATACGTCATCTAAAGATGGTCCCGTATCGTCCGCAGTCAAACATAGCGGAACGGGTGAATAGAAATGTAGTGAAAATAATTCGTAGTTATGTGAAAAACTATCACTCTACCTGGGATAGCCATATAAATGAATTTGCATTTGCACTTAGGACCGCCAAACACGATACTACACAAAAAACACCCGCTGAACTCTTCTTAGGAAGAAAGATCTTGACCCCCCTAGATAAACTGTTCTTTGTACAGGAAAGGGCAGAAGAATTTAAAATGAGTGATATACAAAAGTTAATACGGGAAGCGACGGAAAATATAGAAATGGCCCAAAGAAAACAGAAATTGTACTATGACCTAAAAAGAAGAGAGGTCAAGTACAATGTGGGAGATGAAGTGTTGAAGATTAAACACAACTTGTCAAATGCCCCAGAGGAAAAGGTGGGGAAATTTTTTCCGCGTTTTGAAGGCCCGTTCACAATTGAACAAATTACGGGGGCAGTGGTTATATTAAAAAGAAATGATGGTCAAACGCTCAAAGCGAATGTGGACCAAATAAAACCGTTCTATAATCGCAGCAAAATGGCTGTATTTAAAGATTCGTTTCAGGATCCGAGGCAATCGACTAGCCAGGAAGATATACGTCAGCAAAAACAGCAGGAACCAGCTACAACGGCATCGAAATGTCAGAAGAAGAAAGCTCCCCCCCAACAAAGAAATAAGAACCAAAAAGGTGGTTTCAAAAGAAAGTCTCACGATGCAGGTGAACAAATCTACGAACGGAATTACGAGCGCACCAAGAGAAGAAAGCAGAATGGGCAAGGGAAGCCCAATGTATCCAAAAGAACTGTGGAATCATCGGACAGGTGCCTGAGAAGCAAGAAACGTCGATTGCAGCCTGAGAATCAACTTCCCGAATACAGCAGGAACCAGGACAAGCAACGAGCAAGGGCCCAGGAGAGAAGGGCCCAGTCCACCAAACGTCCAGCGGAGCAACCTCCTCTACAAAGGAAATTGCCGAGGATACAACGACGGAATTTCAAAAGAAAAAGAGACGAGCAGGCTCCGAAAGAACAACGAAAAACGAGGAAACTGAACCAGGCCACAACTTACTCAAGTTTTAAAGATTGGGCCAAGAAAAGGATGGACGATCATAATAAGATAAGTACAATTTCGTATTCAAAAGTTTAGTTAATTTTTGAGTATACTGCAAGTTGCAGGACTGATTTTACCTCAAGCGAGGTTGACTTTTACGCCAAGTGAGCGATAAGTTCTCATATGGAAAGTAAAATGTTTTGTTAAAAGAAATTGTAATTCTTAAAGATTTAAAATTACTTAATTTTGTAAATAGATTAATTCTGTAAAAGCAATGAATTGCTGAAAAGAATATGTTAACTAAATGATTTTGTATGACGCTTTGTCTAAAGACTTGTAAAATGTCTAGAATGAAAATTCGGAAAATTGAAAAACACGATTTAGTCTGTAGACTATTAATTCAATGTAATTTGATATTTCAAGAAAGTACCTTGAGAAAGGAATAGGAAGCACTTGCTGTAAGCTTAGAAATTTAACCTATATTTCTGTAAGCTTAGAAATTTAACCTCTATTTGCATTTCAGGATTGCTATGAAATTGTTAATGTGTTATGAAATGTAACAAATAATATTATGCTAGCAATGCACGTTAAGTGCAATATTAATGTGAATGTTGTGTGCAAACTGCGAATTTGTATGCATGAAAAGTTAAAGATTGACTATTTTAGAATGCAAGTGTTAATTAGGCTCTCCACCAAATACACTTAAAGTGTTAGACATAAAGCTAGTGAGAACCTTAGGATTAGCTGGTTATAGGGCGTTTTTTTCAGGTCTCGTATGTCAAGTTCTAACTAATGTTAGTCGATTGTAGGTGGAAGAGTTGAACACCCCCGAACACATAAAAACCCGCAATGGCGGTTTGCTTTACATCCAACACCGGTGAGAGAGCATACGGGGGAAGAATTTAATTGTGCTTGAATGATAATGTGTGTGTGCAAAATTACACAAAAAAAAAAAAATAAGGATTTGTACCACTTAGAATTATTCTGTTATTATGTCATACTAAAGTTGTTTTCCTTCCAGATTTTGCTGGAAGGAGTAAGACTGTTTGAAGAATAAGACTTGAAAAAAAAAATGTTGAAGATTGTTGTTCCAGAAAATTTCGTCTGTATTTTACACAAACATATATTGCCTTGTAAGAGTTGGCCTAAGTTTAGAACAGTGAAATTTTCGACTATTTAGAATTGCTAGTTTTCAACATGGTCCGTTTGGACCAAAGTAGTTTAACTATCGCAATTCTGGCGGGAAGTTTGTAAGGTTTTAGTTAAACTAACCAAGTTTATTTTAATTTAAATCTTTTCTATCTCCTCTCTGCTTCAACTTCCTGTCAGAAGAAGCGCGCGTTTTTAGCTTATGCTAATTTTTGAAGTTCAGCCAAGCACTATTTAAGCCAGAGGTAGAAACCTCTCGGTGTGTGAGAGCTTTGCCTCAGATCACGGTCACGCTGCTCAACGTTCGCCTGACCAGCTAGCAGTTTAAATTTATAAGCCATAGTGCTTACTACGTGATTGCATTGTAAAATAAATTAAAGTGCGGTAGTATTTAGTATACCTTGCTACGCACCCTTTTAGATAGAGGCCAACTTCCGCGAATTGCTCTGCGAAGCAAAGTTTAATTTAAGTTATATTTTAATTTATTTAAATTTATTCGATTGTTAAGTTCGACCAAAGTTTGGTCTGTTACGTTCTGTATCTCTCCCGAATTGGGAGGTTTGTATTTAATAGTGAGTGAATAAAAGAGGATTTCAAATCCCTTCACGTGCAGTTATTCTCCAGCCCAGCAGTTACATCAGAACATAGCGTACCTTCCGCTCCCTGTTCCAGTTCAGGACTTAGAACGTAAGAATAAGAACCCTATCACAGAATTTACCATGTTCTCAAAGAATACACACAGAACACTAAGTCCTGATAAATACTAGTTATGAAAATCTGTTTACATAATACTTTAAAAATGTCATCTGGCAAGTGGCGTCCATTAACACACTCTGTCCAGAAAACTCTGCATAAGTCTTCCTAAAATATTGAGTTCTAACTCTTGAATTGCGTGTCGAATATTGGATATCAGTTCTTGTATGAATCGCATTTATTTGCATACATCTTGTTTACTTTTAAGTATCTCACAAATTTTAAAAAAATCTGCAGTCCTTTAAATCTAGAGCTTGGAATGGATATTAAAATTTCATAACCGGGGAATGATGCGATTTTCAAAAATTTCCCTCAATAGAACCTTTCTTTGCTTCTTGCAAAATATGCTGAACCATGTGGCAAAATCATTGAATGGGACAAAGTAGAAATGGGGCATTGACTTTGGCCAATGTGGTAAAATATTGAAACACTAGACGCATTCCGAATGTTAAGGAAGTTTCAGTATGCTCACAGTGTTAAAATAAGAGTGTTGATTTTTAAAATAAGAGTTATTTTTCTTTTCTTTTTAGCCCATAGGGAGGTTATACCTAAAGGGCAGTGGTCTCAAAACGGCATTTCAGTCGTTTCAATTTCTGGATTGATTCACTTTTCAAACTGTTGCCACCAAATATTATCGCCATCATGTATATGTATTACATTTAAAGAACTAAATAACGAAGAATCTGCGTGAACGCACAGAAGTTTCTCGCATTGTGAAAACGCAACAGTACCTAGAGCCATCAAGTTTTGAATAACGTAGTCCTCAACCCAACGTGGACTTTTGGAAGCCTGAAATTTGATTTCAAATTTGTTTTATTATCTATTTCAAATTTTGTAAAACTTTACCTAATTTTTGATAAGCATGACGATTTCAAAGCGGGCAATGGCAACACTGTACGAAAAAAAAAACATTTTTATCTCAAACGCGCGACTGTGTATCGGGAATTCTAAAGGTATGCCGTTTTGAAATATTTTCTGATATTGCTGTTGAATTAAATTTTATATAATTTAAATTCGAAGAACATGATATTTAGTAAATAAAAGTAATACCATACAGCGTTAAAAAAAACGACCTTTTGTGCGTAATATTATAGCATCATTAGGATTTTTTTTTGAAGCACGAGATGTGGAAAATGAGCAATGCGCTCAACGAACCTCGGACCTTTGGAGTGCGCGCCGGGTGTGGTGACCATTAAACCACGAATACATGCTAAGAAGGCGGGGGAAATACTTGATAATATAAAATCTGAACACTTTCAGATTTATTTATTATTATTATTATTATTATTGTTGTTGTTAAATAGCGGATCTTTAGCTCATAAAATTCCTAGGTATTGCATATACAGATCTGAAAATAAAAAGAGAAATGAAGAAAATAAATTATTTTCTTCATTTCTCTTTTTATTTTATTTTTAAATCTTAGAGAATGTGTCATTATATACCTTTAAATTCCGAGTGTTATCTTGGGGGAAAAAACAGCCAACTCAATAGTTTACTATGATTTTTAAAGTCTTTCAGCAAGAAAAAGGGAATTTTCTTTTGAAACTATCCCATGGCAAATAACATCGTTATCATCAATTATTTACCATCCAGAAAACCTCAAATTATTTAATAAATGATGCGGAGAACTTTTACAACGTGAAAATGCTTTCGTAAATGATCATTTTACGATTTTCAGTAATTTGAAAAATTATATTTTCTCATCAGGTGTTTGGTTGACTTGCTTTATGTAAACCTTTTAGATAATTAGTGTATTTTTAATTTTTAATGATACAAATTAAATAGTTCGTGTTAGATGCGCAATATCTCTTAAATTTGCTTAAATTAGAACTAAGCAGATTTAGGATTATCTTTTATTTTCAACATTAATTTTTGATATATCCACGAAAATTTAATTTTGTAAATACTCGAGGTTTTTGTTTTACCTTCAGAACCTCTAATTTCCCTGAAAGAAGTATGAGAAACACCCTTTTTTATCATTACTCCAAAATAACTCGTAATTTTACGCACTTACGGTACGATCACTTTGTAAGATCTATTATCTATCTTTTGTGTGGAATTGGGAGAGTAGTGACTGCACAGGAGAAGGGTTAAAACTACCCTTTATTACACCCTTGAACTTATTTACAATGCGTCAACTCGACGCTAACACACTACCCCTCTGCTTGGGCGGCAACTGAAACAGTAAGGTTAAAATTGAAGATATTAACAAGTAGTAGAATAACGCTACAGGGCTCAGACAATCCTGTTCTCTAACAGTGCGTTGACGAGTTTAGTGGCATTAAAATAATAGCCGTTACGCCACTGTAACCAGCAATAACTGCTAAGCCGAAGTTCGCGCTACGACACGCACAGAGGTTTTCCAGACTCTCTAACTTTCCCTTCTAGAACTCGATATTTAAACTTTTTCTCCCACTAGTAGAATTTGCATTGCTATCAGATTTAAATATTCTGGCACTGACAATTAGGGGAATGAAGGCTCATAAGAAAGAACTTAAAATTGAATTTAACTGGTTATTTAAAATAAATATAAATCCCTACATGCTATTGAAACTTTAAATTATATAGGTAAATAAAAAGAAGGATTAGGAAAAGGCTTGAAATTAAATTTAACTGGTTACTTAAAATAAATATAAATCCCTACAACTTTTCAAAAGCGCATATTTGATTGCAGGACTTCACGATTCAAAACGACTTCATGATTTTGCTACCCAATTATGTTATCTATGGCTCTTTGCAGAAATGATGTGACCTGGACCTTGAAAATTATTCAACTAGTCAGTTTCGGTTGTAAAAAAGGTGAAAAATTCTGCGCTTCAGAAATGCTTTTAAGCTGGCTGGAAATGCATTATATGGATTAGTAAAATGTTTTCCAGGTTTTAAGTTTTGAGTTTTCAGCCATTCTTTGCAAGGCTCCTTTCTGAGTTTTCTGTTCATAGAGGGATCAGACTGAAATCTTTAACTAATGATGAAACTAGATTGGAAAGTAATCAAAATAATGAGAATACATGTTGAAATACATTTAGTCTACAATGAAATTTCATTTTTCATAGTGTTTTTCTTTATTTCGATTTCTAAGTCATTAAATTTTATTTAACCATTGCTTGAATTTTTTCAGATGCTCTTTTTCAGCTTTATTGTGATTTATTAGCATTTCAGGTCGAAAGGGCCGCTAGTTCTGAATGAGATATTACTCTCGAAATGGCATTTTGCGTTGAATCACTATAAACGGAGTATCAGTTTTCAAACTGTTACCACCAAATATTGTCGCCCTGTATTACATTTAAAGAAATTAAATAATGACGAATTTGCATGAATTTATGCATGATTATCGCATTAGGAAAACAAAATAGTACCTAGAGCCATCAATGTTTTAATAACGTAGTCCTTCATCCAAACGTGGGCACCTGGAAGCCCGAATTTTGATTTTCGAATTTGTTTTATTACCTATTTCATATTCTGTAAAGCTTTAACAAATTTTTAATAACGAAGTCGACTAGTTCAAAGCGAGTAATGGCAATACTGTACGGAAAATTTTTTTTATTTCCAGCGCGCGAGATTGTCTATCGGAAATTCTAAGGATATGCTGTTTCCGAATATTTTGTGATTTTGCTGTTAACTCGAATTTTATGTCGCGTACGCCAAGAACGTGATATTTAATAAATAAAGTAAAAGCACAAAACGTTAATAATGAAAAGACAAAACCATCTTAGTAAGAAAACTGAATATTGATATGATGAACTGAGAAAAGACAGAAAAAAAAAAACAGAAAAAATGTATGCCAAAACTTAACGCTGCATCGAGAATTCTGAACATGTCTGCTATGCTGCTTTTAAAATTTTTGTAATTTTGCTGTTGAATTGTATATGGTGTAAGTGCGAAAATCATTATGCATAATAATAAAGCTAAAAAGACAAAAAAAAAGAAGGGTTAATAGGAGTGAGTGTAACAGCAGACTGGTAGACTGCGAGCTCAGAGATAGCGTAAAACACTTTTACAGATCCTTTTGAGCGGCCGTTAAAATCTGAAACATTTCACATTTTTTTTTTTTAGAAAATGATTTTGCTTTGATTTTACCTTTCATATTTTGTGTAAATTACCGTATTTTTGATTATCAAACACAACGTTTTCAAGAACAATGGCAACACTATAAGCAAAAAAAAAAAAGTTAAAACAGCGTTCAAAACGGTCTGAATCATTTTTAAGATTGTTGCCACCAAATATTATCGCCCTGTACTATTTTAAAAGAAATTAATTAAAGGAGAATGTTTCTCGCATTGTAATAAAACCACGGTACCTAAAGCCATGAAATTTTGAATAACGTAATCCTCCACCCGAACGTGGGCACCTGGAAGCCAGAATTTTTAATTTCAAATATGTTTTATTATTTATTTCACATTCTGTAAAACTTCAACGAATTTTTGATTAACAAACTGAACAGTTTCAAAGCGAGCAATGGCAACACTGTATAGAAAAAAAGAAAACATTTTTATCTCCAGCGCGAGAGACTTTGTATCGCAAATTCTAAAGTTATTACGTTTTTAAATATTTTGTGATATTGCTGTTGAATTGAATTTTATGTGGTTTAAGTGCGAAGAACATGGTATTTAATATATAAAGGCTTAAAACAAACGTTTAAAAAAAACGTTAAAAAAAACTCCTCTTTGGACGTCATATAAAATCTGAAGCTTTCAATTTTTTTTATTTATTACGTTAAAGTACTGTAATATATTTGAGGAAGCCTCGTGGACTTTTAAACATTGAGAGACAGAGTTAGAAATGGTTATAACAAAAACGAAAAATGCTGCAAAATTCTCCACATAGTATGTTGATTAGAATATGTACTTTAGAAAGGTTTGGGAATAGAAAGGGGAAAAAATGTGTGAGTAGCAAAATTCATAAGTGCCCCTTATATTCTGATTCAACATATTTACGATCATAACAAACGGTACTGCAGTTTAAACAATCCACTCTGTTTTCCTATCATTAAATGTCTTTTTTAATTAATGCAAATAATTCAGACTTTCAGACTGTTCCAATTTACCGCTTATTAGTAATAAAAATTTTGTTTGCTTTTTTATTTTTCGTATCTGTCAGTTTTGTTTCTTGATTTTATATTCTACCTTTTTTTAATGAGCACTTATTTGAGAATAATATTTAACCGCATTTTTTCAAGAAAGTAGTTTCAAAAAGTGTGACATAGTTAATTGTCCAGCTAATTTTGTTGCATTTTCCTATAATTTTCTCCGGAAAGATATGTTGTTTCTTTAAGCTTGTAACTTCGTAATTATTAAACTACGTAATCTGTAGTTATTTTTGTAGAGAGCAGATGTAGAAAGTGGTATTTAAAATGTTAAATGAGTTTTAAAAGACAAGTTATGCAAGTACAGCCGCTAAACTAAATTTTTTGTTATTTCGCGCAAATATGTAATGAAGCAAAAAGAGCACAACTTATTGTTTGTAATAGAATAAAATATATTTTTTTAAAACATTTTCTTTAAAGTATATGTTTAGTTTTGTAATTTATGGAGTGTCTGCGAAAAACCTGAAAATAAATTTTAAAATAGCATCGTTAATCTGCATTTTTTTTTCAAAGTTGTGAAAGATTTTTAGTTTTGGTTTTACATTATTATTTTTTTTAGAAAGTATTTACTTCTATAAAATTCTCTGCTCTTTAAGAGCGGTAAAACAACTTTTTTATTAACTTTGTTCCACAAATTAATATCTGCAATGTTAATATTTTATATTTTAGTTTAATTTATAGAATTTGAATTGAATGAAAATAATTATTCAAATTCTTAGTATCAATACTTGAAATAAAGTGAATAGACTTTATAATAATTTCCTCAGCATTTAAAGTTGTAACTTACTAAAATTCTATCTCCTTTTTCGGTTCTTGCAAGTACGTAAAAAACATGTACGAAAACGATTTGTGTGGAGAAGATTCTTATCTGGGCAAGTTTGGGATATTCTTTTACATTCTGGCCGGCTACAGACTTAAATGATCTATTCTAAATTATTCTTTGAAGCTCATAAATTAATTTTGTGTATATTTCATTAATTTGTTTTACAGAATTCTCTAAATGGTATTAATAGACAGTTTATAATTTTTCAAAGGGCTGTAAAAGGTATTTCACGAATTAGACTTTAGTGAATCTCTTATAAGGCAGGCTTTTAATGATACTTTACAGTACTCATTCAGAAAGATGATAAAACGTTGTATCAAATGGTTTCTGTTGCACACTTTATTCTCGCAATCTTGCCATTTATTGAAATATTATACTTTAAATTTCGCTTTCAAATATAATAGGTCTGCAATTTTTTTAAATTTAAAAGTTGATTAACTTTTTGTTGTTTATTATTTTTAAAATTAAATGCAGTTAGTGGTTATATTACATTTTAAAAGTAATATTTATAACTTTATGTTTTAAAAGTAATAATACCTTCCTGTTGGTGACCACGTTTATCTTCGACTTGATGTGCTCTATCCGAGGTTGATTGGTTGATTTCTATGATTGTCCACTTGATGGGTCCCTGCGTGACCAGATGGCACGCCGTCTTGGAGAACTTTCTAAGGGAAACGGCCTGTTCAACATTACACGTAGGGAAAACCAAGAAGACTCTTATCAGCCAGACCGTTCGCCCATAACTCTTGTTGGAATTTCGAATTTTGACTCTTAAAATGTTCATCGAATATTGGGTTTAAGTTATTATATGAGCCATAGCTTATTTGTATATTCCTTTCTCTTTACATTTGTAGAGTTATTCGGTTATTTCAAAGCAGGAGACATGAAAAATGAGCAATGCCCTAGCCGAAATTCGAACTTGGATCTCTCGAATACGCGCCGAGTGTGCTACCGTTTCTCCACGAAGGCATGCAGAAAAGAGGGAAAAATACCTTATATACTCTTCCTCTTTAAGGGCGATATGGGATTAGGAGACTCAATCGGCAAATCCTTGTGATGACGAATTATCGTCCACCACCTTTTAGTAGGGGCCTAACTATAAAGACATACTGTAGGATATTTAATGCTGGAGACATGAAAAATATGCAATGCCGTCGTCGGGACTCGAACCCGAACCTCTCAAATAGACGCCGAGTGAGCTACCGTTACACCACGAAGGCACGCCGGAAGGAGGGAAACAATGCCTTATAAATTACATCAGAGAAAAAGACTTCGCGGGCGTTGCATATGGCACTGACCAGTTAAAATTTAAAAAATGGGGAAATTATTACTAAAAATTTCTCGGAAAAGAGCTTTTCTCTGCCGCTAAAAATATTTAGTTACTGAACTTCTAGAGCATTTTTTGTGTGTTCATTGAAAAGTAATGAATGAAACAGGAGTAAAATTGAAAAGCTTTCTTTCTTTCTTTTTCTTCTTCTTTTCTTTTCGTGGTTAGTCAATCCTGAAATCTCCAGTCATTGGTAATACAGTTTTAAAGAGAAAAAAATGTTTGCAATGTATTTTTATGTATTATTAAATGTATTTCAATGTATTATTAAAAATACAATGCAAACATTTTTTCTTGTTTTAAATCGTAATGTTAATTACTCGTCATCCTGTAATTGTTAGTTGCATGATATATGATATACTGCTGAATAATAAAATGCATTATTATTTGAGTTTTTGTTATTTATAGCATTCGATCAATTCATTTATAATATATCGATACGTATATGAAAGACACTCATAAGTGGTATCTTGAGATTCAAATCTGCAGAACCTTTCGTATCACTGCTGTTAAACGCAGAAAGCTTTTGCCATTTTTTATTAAAACCGTTTTTTAGGCGCCCAAAGCAGCATCAGCTTACATTGTCTTGGATAATTAATTCTGTTCGTTATTTGAATTTTAATTAAACCTTTATCCTGTTGCACTTTGTGAAATCTACAGATTTTACGATCTATCGAAAAACGTACAGCTGGATTTCAGCAGTTTCTCAAGATCGACTGAGGGTGGCTTTACAATATAGCGCTATTCCGCTGTTGTCGTAAATGGATTGTTTGAATGGATCAGCTTCCAATTATTGCGTTAATGGAACGCACATTTGCAGTGCGCTATGTGTATGTGCATGTGTTGGAGCCGTTTAATTTGCCCTTTCATCCAATTAAACACCCTGTTTCTGTCACTCGGCGACAGGGACAAGTGATTATCTGAGCTACACAGCCTATCTCTGAAAGGGGTAAATCAACAAGACGAGATGGGTAGATCACGTAACCTTACGAATTGTGCTGTGCCCCAAATTGCAGGTCATTTAATCCTGTTTCTCAGTGAAAGGGCAGAATATCCTTTACATTTAAGAGTAAATAACCGTAGACCACTTATTAGATTTAATACCACTTTGACTAAAATGATTGCAATTCCAGGCAATTTAGAGATTAAGAACTGAGTAGCAGTACATGATTATGTAAAGACACAAGCTGCATCTGTCTATCAGGAACAGTTTAAATGCTGGTAGTTTGAAATGGCTTCAAAACTTCCAGCAAAAATGTTAGCCGCATGTGTGTTTTCGTGGCTTCGAATTAGGAGTAGTTTTTCTTGAAAGTTGTCTACAAAGGCATCCCTTTACCTAAGGCAGGGAGCCTTTGCATGTTTAGTCTTTGATTCTACCTGTCGGAGGCTGAAAGGGAAAAAACAGCTGTGTCTTTAATTTAATTTTTGTATTTTAATTCAAGATTAATGGATGATATGGGATCATGCTAAGCAACTGCATCTTATCGAATCTGTCTATCTTACCCAAAGTAATATATCTAATGTTTTAATGCGTAGATGAAGGAATCTAGTACTTTTTAGCATCTTTCGATATTAGTCATGACTGAGAAGACAGTAATGCCTGGAGATAGGGCTGAGTGGAAAGGCATGATGGCTGAAGGTGAAAGCTTATGATGACGCATTTTAACACAACTAAGCTTGAAGTACCACAATCTTTAATTTTACGCATATCAAATCATCCTTTTGCAGACAAGATGTTTTTTAATCATAGTTGAACACAGCAATTTCCACGTACACGGGTTTTATAGTACGACGTCATTTTAGACGATTAAGCATAGCAGCAAAGCGTCTGGTCAGGAAGAAAGCTTAGGCGAAAGTGACGTTGTAATTCAAATGAAGAAGGGACGGAGTCAAAAAGTTTCAGTTCTAGTTAAAGAAGTTTTAGTTTACAAGGGAATTGGACAAGAGATGTCTGCATTAAACGTTACGTAACATAGAAAGCTCTCTAATTTGGAAGAACAGATGAATTTAGGGGGAGAGCACCAAATCTAGAATAGTTAATTTTAAGGTGGCCACTTATTCTTAAAACAACTATCGTATTTTGTTATATCTTATATATGTATATTATTAATATTTCACAGTCTGGGGTGATGCACTAGATTGTAACAATCGCGGTATCCATGTGTAGATATACTATATATATATATGTGTGTGTAAGGGAAAAAAATATTTAAATTAAAATTATAATTTAAACTAATACCTAATTCTTTTTAATTCTCTCTCTGTTTTAAAAATCGTAATAACTTTTCTGGATTGTGTCATTTCTAGATCATTCCATTTTGCATGGCCTGCGCAACGCTGATGACGTAATAATTGTGAACTGAAACTTTAACTTAAACCAAAACTTTTCTCTTCGTGTGCTTTCATATTGGTTAACTAGGCATTTCAGCTTCTCTCTGTGCGCTGCTCGGTCGCTAATTCGTTGTACGCGCTTTCTATCGACATAATTTCCAAAATGTAAATGTTCTTGAATAGGCACGACTAGAGTGCCAAGTGATTGTGGCCACGAAACTCAACTGGAAAATAAAAATGGAATTAAAACCGCCTCGACTGCCAAGTTTCTTTACCTTATATAGCTACTATACATCGACGCTGCTCCAAACTTTTTACGTATATATATAATTACAAAATAATTTTAATAATATAATATAAACATGCTTGGTATTTTCGTGCATTAAGCTGCTGAAAAATTATCAGTAAAGACATAAAGCAAGTGATTTAGAACCAACTTTGCACAAACACCAAAACCTGAAATTCATAAGTAATAAAATCTCATAAAATCCTATCAATGCAAAAAAAAACTTTAAAAAATCTTGAAACCAAAACACTTTGCACAAGCAATATCCCAATTCAAAACATCAATGAAAAAAGAACAAAATAGAAGGGGAATTCAGTCAATCTCAATGCCACTTCGTCAGGAGGAGGGACGTTGAAATCAATGCAATCTCTCTTCCACAAAAATCCTCTCTTTTCTGTATCCAGAATTAGTCGATGAACCATTTCAATGCACTTTAATTGTAATAGTTCATCCGAGTATTCTGGTCCCTCCCTAAAGGAAGGAAAAAACAAAGTAAATTCTAATTAAAATTTTTTACCTTTAAATGAGAACTCTATTGTAATAGTTCATCCGAGTATTCTGGTCCCTCCCTAAAGGAAGGAAAAAACAAAGTAAATTCTAATTAAAATTTTTTACCTTTAAATAAAGAGAACTCTATTCAAAGAATTGGAAACGTAAGTCAAATAATAAACTACTTTAGAGAAATATATATATATTTACAATAGTTTTTTCACAATTTTTACACATTTTTACACACATTTTTACATTATTACACAGTTAGATTTAAACAAAAATTTTAGCTACAGAACACACGTTTTACATTACATATAGTTTGCAGCATAATAATTTTAAATAGTTTTTTAAATGGTTCTTACATACAGCAGCTTATCACTCAACTTTACCTTTTACTAGCGCCCTCTTTTATAAACAGAAGGAACACTACTTTACATCACTTAATTTGACTGGCTACTTGTCCACACTCCAATAGAAATATGGTAAATTACTTAATTTAATTTAAAACTTACTTTTTACTTGCCTTTATTATATTATTTTAGTATTATTTAATTTAGTTTCTAGTTTATTTTTAGTATGCTAATAGTTTCTGTATCTTTTTTGTTTATATGCATATTTGTGTCGGGGAAGTTTTTTGTGGGCAAGAGTTTCTAAATTAAATTGGTTTTCTAAAAAAATTGGTATTATAAAGGGTATTATTTTGAATTGGCTTTGATTTGTACTTTTCTAAAAGTTCCACTTGTTTGAATTGATTTTGGTAGGTCACATCATTTGGTTTTACTTTTGGTTTTGAATTTTACACTTGCCTACATAAATGACGAAACACGAATTGAACAATTGAAGAGTTAGGTTTGAGGGCAACTTCCCCTTGATAAATCTGTCTCCTGCCCCCCAGCTCAACAATTATTCACTTATGCATATTTTTTATTTTTAGGATTTAAAAAAAATTATTTCAATTTTATATGTGTTAATAGAATTTGCTACTTGCGCTTGATTTACTTATGTTCTCAGAATTTAAATGATATTGTAGATTAGTTCGCAGCAATATAAATTATTTATAATTTCTTTCAAACTTATTTCTATAATTAAATTTTTTACTTTAAATTGCTTTTTACAAATAGAAATTT
>KK114977.1:608499-682792 GCA_000611955.2 Stegodyphus mimosarum | reverse complement strand
ATATATATATATAATACTTTTTACACTAATATATTTATATATATAGTGTAAAAAATTTAAGATCACAAGAACGTGGTTAGTAACAATTTCCATAATACAATGGGTGGCGAAAACACAGTAAGTTAGAACAAGGAGAACAAAAAATCATTTTAATCACCGATATTTACGAGAACTGTTTAAAGAAGGGCACGTATCTGCAATATAAGTATCACAAAGGTGATGAATTTCGTTTATTAAACGAACATTGACTTCCCTGAGGATCTTATCTTCAGACTTAGTGTCTTTGTTGCAGAAGTGCGTAACATAGGGAGCATCTTCCAAAGTGTGCAGCAATCACTTCGTCGTTGGTGTCAGTCATATATATTATCAAACATTTATTTGATGACTTATATCCTATTATATAATTATATAATTATCCCTCAGTGTATGCATTATGTCATACAATTTACACCTATGTATTTTTAACAGTATTTAACTATACTTATATCTACAGAGAGAGAGAAACAATTTTAAAAGTCTAGTCTTAATTTTAAATTTACATTCCATTGAAACAGAAATATTAAAAATAAGAACCCTGCTGTCAAAATTTGGCCTCTGCTAAAAATTCAGATATGTGAAATCTAGATTTAAAAGTTAAAACAAATCATGAAGCTATCATAAAAGCAAAAAAAGCTTTTACGTTTAAGCGTAACATTTTCATTAGGTGCTTGGTGTCCCGTGAAATGTGAAACATATAATCTTATTCTCAGCTAGCCAATCAACAATTTAGTGAGGCCAAACGTTTAAGCATTTAAAATAATCTTAGACTACATTGCATAGTAGTTGCCCAAGTTGTAAGAAAAAAAAGTGGCACTCGGCCGAAATTCATTCGTTAATAAAGAAAATTTAAATACAAATATAGAAAATTATCGAAAGATGTCAAGTAATATACAGAAGGGGGGATAGATGTAACAAAAACGTAACATAAGACAGTGGTAACGTAAATAAGATAGTGGTAACGGTTGCTATACTTCTCTGGAATCTCTACGATAGTGGTTTCAAACTCAAATGGCCTGTGGGCCAAATGCACGATATGAAAGTAGCTGATGGGCTGCAATAATAATTGGAGTAATAATAATAATAATAGTAATAAGAAAAAGAATAAATAAGCGAAAAGGGCTTTTTGTTACAGAACAAAATTTGTTAAGTAATGTAAAAGAGAAATTATTACCTATGTGTCAAAACATACATATGAAAATAACGCAAAGAAAAAAACTTCAAATTTATAGTTGTTTTCTGCCTTAAATTTAAAGGTTGTTAACTAAAAGTTATTTATGTTGATTACAGATTAAAATTCAAACGTATTGAAAGCTAAATATTAAAATTTTCAGATTGATATTTATTTAAATATTTATAACACATTAATGCATCCATTAAATAACACGTTTTCAACCTAAATTAAAAAGAATTATTCAAAAATTTCCCTAGAGGAATAAAACCGGAGAACAAATAATGACAACCTCTTTTATTTTTTACATTTTTCTATTACGCATGCATATAAAATACATATTTGCATGTAAATAGTTATAAGCTTCTTTATTTCTTACTTGACCTTTTAGCTGTAATAGTGTTTCGATTTTCATAAAGTTTGTAACCTTGGAGGAAAATTACTAGAAAGTATCTTCACAAAATATTCATTGGCAGTCTGGTTCTTTTCGTAGACTTATTAATTTTGAACTGTGGTAAAAAAGTCTGTTCGCGTGTAAACGTAATCCCAGACAAAATGATTATTCTTATTTGTAAAAATTCGTAGCTGAGAATATTTATTTTTTGACAAATACTAATCCAATTCGTATCTTTAAATATTTGAATAAGATTTATCTCTTAGTATAAATTAATTAGCTCTATTTCCAAATTTTCTAGCGTTACTCACATTTGTTTTTGGTAATGAAAATAAACGAAACCTAAAAATCTTAACATTTTTCTTCAACGTCTTGTCATGATAATGCCAATTATCTTGCGAGAAATGTATTCGTGGGCCTCATAAAATTACCGCCAGTTTGAGAACACTGCCCTACGACATGTTAATGTAATTCTAAGTTAGCCAAATTGGTTTTATTGTTTAATACTACAAACATTTTAAGGGCTATAAACAGTAAGCAAAATCTAAGAATTAACGTCAAGATAACAGACACGTAGCAAACTGCCTTCAATTGTAAAAATGCGACAATTTTTTTAATTAATTTAGGAACAATTAAAATACAGGTAAATTACATAAAACAAACTAAGCAATTTTAAATAACAAGCCAGTCAACCCCGTAAATGAAGAATGATTCAGAACATGGCTTAATAATTTCTGCGAACAATGTACTTTGAATTTGCAATGCAGAAGAACTAGAATGAAGCAGGAATTATTAATCAGAACAAAAAGAAAAAAAATGGTACAGTGTGAAACAAATTTGAAACAACTAAATTACAGTACATCAACAGCAAAACAAATAATTTAAACTAATATTACGTTATACTAGAAAAGGCAAAGAAAAAAAAATGTGTACGGCCTAACGCATTCAGCTGATAAATGTGTATGTTTACAGAGTGTTGAGTAATGCCATAATTTTTTTTTATATTCGCAATATAATTTATAATTAGGATAGTTTAGGATTGCTATATTATTTATAGCTATAGTCGCCCAGTCGGTATAGAGGTTAACGCCCTGACTGTCATAGCGATGGGCCCGGTCTCGATCCGGCAGAAGGCTTTCGTCCTTTCATAGGAGGCAACCCTGCTTCTAGAATAACATGGCTACCACTTCCGGCCCCTGTAATGGCGCAAGGCTAATGGCTATCAAATAAAGCGCTCGTTCGTTAAGAAAATTTTATATTGATGATTATACCCGGGTATCATCACTTGCAAAAATATTTAGCCCTTGCAGTGGTAAAAAGGCTGAAAACCTTTTTGGTGATTTTTTTTTCTCTTCTGTCATGTTTATTCACAAAAGCATTAACTCAATGTTTGAAGGCACTGCAAAATATCAAAATGTTTAATATAATTATTCTTTGTTTTGAAGTTGAGGACGACAACGATTTGTAAACCAAACGGAAAAGAGTTAAATAGTTTAATATATTTAAAATAGTGATTATTACGATTCCAGTAATATAATCAGTGGAATTTTATAAGCTTTATTATTGTGACCTAATTTTATGATTTACATTTTTCGAAATGTTTTGACGCTAGTTTTAAAGATATTATACCATGAATGAGCTTTAAGGCATAAGTTACCTATTTTAGTTATTATTAGTCCAAAGGGCGTTAGCCCAGAAGGACTATTAATTTCGTTTTAGCATTTTGAGTTGAATTATTTTAAACGGCATATCACTTTTCACATTGTTGCCACCAAATATTATGACCCTGTGTTATATTTAAAGAAATTAAATAATGAAGTATCTGCATAAATGTATGTATGTTTCTCGCACTGTGATAAAACGACGGAACCTAGAGTCATCAAATTTTGAATAACGTAATCTTGCGCCGAATATGGGCATCCTGAAGCCCAAATTTGGATTTTGTTTTATTCCCCATTTCATATTTTGTAACACTTTAACGAATTCTCGATTAATAGACTCAAAAGCGAGCAATGGCAACACTGTACGAAAAGCCATTTTTATCTCCACGCGCTCGAGACTGTTTATCGGAAATCCTAAAGATATGCTCTTATTAAAATGATTTTGCGATATTGCTGTTGAATTGAATTTTATGGCTTCAGTGCGAAGAACATGATATTTAATAGATAAAGTTAACACACAAAATGTTAAAAAAAGTCCGTTTGGACATAATGTAAAATATGAAAGCGTTTAGATTTTTTAGTCCAAAGGGGCTTTTTTTCTGAAGGACTAATATTTTCGTTTTGCGATTTTGCGTTGAATCACTATAAACGGCTGTCATACTTTCCAAATTGTTGCTACCAAAAGTTGCAGCCTTGTTTTATTTTTAAAGAAATCAAAAATGAAGAATCTGCATAAATGTATGTATATTTCTCCAAATGTGATAAAACAACGGTACCTAGAGCCATGCAATTTTCAATAATGCACGTTTCCACTCGAATATGCTCATCTGGAAGCCCAAATTTGGAATTTGGTTTATTACCTTTTTCATATTTTATAAAACTTAAACGAATTTTTGATGAACAAACTCAACAATTTAAAACCGAGCAATAGCAACACTTTACGGGAAAAAACAAACCTTTTTATCTCCAGCGCGAGGAAATGTGTATCGGAAATTCTAACGATATGCTCATTTTAAATTATTTTGCGATATTGCTGTTGAACTGAATTTTATGGTTTAAGTGCGAAGAACATGATATTTAATAAATAAAGGTAACACATGAAACGTTAAGAAAACGCCCCTTTGGACGTAATTTAAAATCTGAAACTTTTCAGATTTTCTTTAGTAATTAATTCTTTTATAATTATGTAGTTATTATTTCCAGCGTTAGCAGTGACATGAACATCATGGTTAATATGATTTGGAAAGTCGAAAAGAAAAAAAAATGGCGAAGAGAGAAAAAAAATGGATGTGATACTCAGATACTCAATGTTTACATTTACAAGAAATATTTTCAAAAATGAGAGTAGGAGATCATTGAGCAATCAAAAAACTTTAGTTCTCTCCGTGTGCTCGTCGAGTTAACACTCAGCAGTCAAAGTGTTTTATTCTCCCCCGACGAGTTAACATCAATAGTAACACATCGAAAAAATTATTCGAGACAGATCACTGGAAATTGAAAATAATGTTTGAACGTGAGACAGGACTCAGGTACATAAGGTGGTCATTTTAATTTATACCATTATTTGATTCGTTACTGAAGCCTGCACTTAACTGTAATTGCTAAAAGTAAATATTTTAAATGGTTTTGATAAATAAAAAAAAAGTTATAAAAAAGGAATTGTTTTAGATTTTTCATTAAGTCCAAAGAGGCTTTTTTTTAACGTTTTGCTTACCTTTATTTATTAAATATTATCTTGTTCGTACTTAAACCATACAATTCAGTTCAACAGCCAATATCGCAGAATAATTTTAAAATGAGCTTATCTTTAGAATTTCCAATACACAATCTCGCGCGCTGAAGATAATTTTTCCCCATACAGTATTGCCATTCCTCGCTTTGAAATCGCTGAGTCTGTTAATCAAAAATTCTTTAATGTCTGACAAAATATGAAATAGATAAAAAAAATTCCACATTCCAAATCTAGGCTTCCAGATGCCTATATTCGGTGAAGAAATACGTTATTCAAAATTGGATGGCTCTAATTACTGTTGTTTTATCACAATGCGAAAAACATGCATACATTTGTGCAGATTCTTCATTATTTAATTTCTTTTCTTCATTATTTAATTTCTTGAAGAATAAAACAGGGCTGTAATATTTGGTGGTAACAGTTTGAAAAGTGAATCAATGCAAAATGCCAAAACGAAATTAATCTGGGCTAACGCTCTTTGGACTAATAAACTGGGATATGTTGTATCTGGCATACATAATAAAAAGATTTATAAATAAAAAAAAGTATGAAAGTAATTTATTTAAAAACGGTTCGAAAGATTTTATCTCTTTAGTAGCCGCTACCATCTGCTCAGAAGGACTGGTAATTGCTATGTTCTCTTTCTTGTTCAATCGTTCTATTCCTGTTTTCCTAGATTGCGGAGGGGATCTTGAGTGAATGGATTTCACTTTAGAAAGTTGGCTGTTTCAGGACTTGAAAATGAAATAATCCTATTAGTTAATAAAAGAAGAGGAAACTTTAAAACAATTAATACAAATTTATTACTAGATTTGTGAAAAGAAAACAGTTATAGATCTTCATTTAGGATGGTAACTTTATCGCAGCATGACATTTTGCGGCTAATTTTGCGTATTATAAGGAATGTTCTGTGATTTCACGAAAATCGAAATTTTCCGCGCATATCAAATATATCTGCGAATTTCGGACAATTTATAATGGTAATTTCAATTTTAATATTACACTGCCCTCCAAAAGTTAAGTAACAACATGTTTTTCAGCATGATTTTTCATGGTTTTTCATCATTACAAAAATGTCAGTAACGTTTGAATTCATAGTTTATATGCATGAAGTAAGGAAGTTTAAGAAAATATATACAAAATAGCTGCCACTTTATTTCATATAAATGAATATTTATATTAGAATTGGAGAAAATGCAATCATTGTGTGTTCTATTCACGAATGTTCATCTTCAAATGCTAATAGCACTTTCGATGACAATAACCAGAAGATTCTATCAATGTCCAGGAGAAGTCGTTCGCCCGATTCGTTGAGGTGGTGGGCGATCGGATGGATGGTAATGAGGATGTCACAACCTGGTGCTGCCAGATGTCAGAATGTCTCTCGTAGTGTGGTCCACCGTCTTTGGAATCAGTTTGAATCCGAGGATTCTGTGTCTAAAAGACTGGTTATAGATGGACCTACGAGAGACTGTTAGTTAGCTATTTTGGTCCAAAGGAGAAGCAACGTTACTGTGCCTCAGCTCAGAGAAGATCATTTAGTGGCAACAGGAACAAAACTGTCAGCTACTACTGTGCACAATGTAGGTCTGTATGTAGGACGACCAGTTGTTTGTGTTCTCTTTATCCGAGGACAGAGATGTGGCCGTTTAGGTTGCGCAAGCGAACACCTTCCTGGACTAGTCAACAATGAGGGCCTGTTCTTTTCCTAGACGAGTTTGTAGAGACATTAGGTTATTTCGAAGCAGGAGACATGAAAAATGAGCAACGCCTTCGCCGGGAATCAAACCACGGACCTCTCGGTTACGCATCGAGTATGCAGACCACTACACCACGAAGGCAGGCGAAGAAGGGGGAGGGAGAAATACCTTATATACTCCCCCTTTTAAAGGGCGACTGGGGTTTTGGGGACCCAATCGCCAAATCGCGGTGGTGGAGAATCATCATCCACCACCTTTTTAGTTCGGGCGCCAGTTGTAGAGACGTTAGGTTATTACGAAGCAGGAGACGTGAAAAATGAGCAATGCCTTCGCCGGGAATCGAACCACGGACCTCTCGGTTACGCGTCGAGTATGCAGACCACTACACCACGAAGGCATGCGAACAAGGCGGGAGAAATACCTTATAAGTTGAGGTTCACAATAGAGAGTGTCAAGTTCGTCAACTGATTTGGAGGGGAAAACGTATCAGTTACAACCAATCACCCGTTCCAGAAAGACACAGTTACAGAGGTGGTGGACTAGCTACTTGAGCTGGGATATCTCTCGATAGTCAAAGTGACCTACATGTGTTCCATGAAGGAACTTTGACCAGTCTGAGATATCGGGACGAGGTCCTTGATCAATATGTCCGCCCGTATGCCGTTGCTATTATCCTGGATTTCTTCTGATGGAAGACAAGACTCGCACCGAGCTCGGGTTGCTGAGAATTTTGGATTTGGGTTGCATGGATTGTGCTTGATGAATGAAGTAGTAATAATGAAGAGCATTTAAAAAAAGGTGAAAGGTCATTTGAAAACAAGTGAATGATCTGAAGATCACTGCCTGCGAGAAGGCAGGTCGCGAAAGAAGACAATAACAGAAATTACGATGGCAACGACTCTCAAGGTGTAGGAGAAGACGCAAGCAGCAGATCGTGGCACTGAATCATTTGAGGACTAGAGAGAAGCGAATAACCATAAAAGCAGGCGAACATTCAATATCAGGGAAGTAAAAAAGATAACTTGTCCGATATTATAATGTTACAATGTATTCTTATTCAAATGTAGGTTTCTTTAAATAAATAGCATTGTGATAATTAGGGAGTTTATCTACGAATATTTTTCATTCGTTATGTTCTACTAATAATTGCATCCTTTGAAGTATTTACATAATTTTATTCTCTCGATTTTCGTACGATAATATTAGTAAAATAAGAGGGAGAAAATACGCGGGTAATGCAAAGAAAACGTTTTCATGCTAAAGGACTGCGTACGTATATTTACACAATTCGGTAATATGTAAGGTATTTTCTCCCTTCTTCTAACACGCCTTCGTGGTGTAACGGTAACACACTCGGCGCGTATTCGACAGTCCCGGCAAGGGCATGGAACATTTTTCTTGTCTCATGCTTCAAAATATACCTAATTAATCTGCAGATGTTCGACAAAATATTTGATTTTTTTATACGTATGTTACATAATCTCGTGTCTTATGTTCAAAAATAAATGTTAGTAAAAATAACGGTAAATTTCTGTTTAAAAGATTTTAATTGGCAATTTTTATGAACTACATATAACTAAAATAGTCAGTAATTATTTTATATTAAGCTAACTGTAGCGACTTGCGAAATGAAATATACATACTGAAATGTTAGTATTGTTTCAGATTTCGTATTTATTTAGAGTTGTAATTAAAATTGCTTTATTTTCCCCAAAGCTGTATGTAAGTAAAGCGTCGGCACTTCAATGGGAGAAATTGCGCTTCGTAACGACCGCAGCGCTCATAGCGGTGGCGATGTGGAAACACAATCAGTAAAACTGCGCATGCTCCTTTTCTTTTCAGTCATTGGTTGTTTTGATTTGGTTGTTTGTTTGATTCTAGCGAAATCTTGTTAGCTTCTAACGTGCTTTGGTTGTGTTATTTATAACTTATTAATTTTGTACTTTTTAATTACAAAAGGCTCTTTTCAGAACCAATTTTTTTTTTAAATTTTCTCTAATGGCGTATCGATACTGCGGATTAAGGATTGCAAGAGTAAGATTTCGTCGAAATCTGATGGAATACATTTCTACACGTTTCCTTGAGACGATGCGTACTTAAGGAAGTAATAAAGAAGAGTTTTAGGATATGTATTGTTGAAATTAAAGGTAAAAAAATCTGATAATTAAAAGAATTATTCCCCTATATTTTATAATAACGCAGGTACAAGTTTTAAATAATATTTTAAAAAATCTTTTTTTTTATTCCCTTTCAGAAATATTCAGAGAAAGTTATGTACTATTTAATGTATTTCACTATTAAAATAAAAAGAGCGCTAATTTGAAATGGACCGAATTGAGCATTAATTACAAATTGACTTAGATTTTTTTCATTTAAAAGATGCCTCAGAAGCTAAAAAAATCATGTCATATTTGAGAAAGTATTTTAGGTAGAAGCTCTGTAAGTGGAGAAGAAATAATGCATAATTTTAATGTTAATAACAATAAACTTTGCTTAAAAATGTATTCTTTTCGTACACTTAGGACTCTGAAATACTGTACAAATAGAAAATATATACATTTATATATATAATTACGACGCAATTGCAAAATATTTACATCCAATCGTGTGAAAACTCATTGCGGCCTCGCCATCTTACTTCCAACCTCCATGACGTCACTGCAGGGGAAAGGAGGAGGGGAAGAGATTTAGTTTACATCGCCACCACTGCAGTGGATTGGCGCTGCAATTTGGCGTCATGTTATAGTATGAGAGTGCCGACGCTTTACTTACATACAGCTTTGATTTTCCCTTGCAACGCAGACGATTTTGAAGAGGAAGCTACGTCGGAAAAGTAAAAATACAAGAGAGCGTGCATTTAATATTTAATAAATAAATATCTCGTAACTGCTGTTGCCATCCATAAAAATCGAGAAAATAGTTTTACCAGAATATTCTAGCGAATAATTAAAAATCTTATAAAAGCCGAATTAAAACACATCAGCTCAGTTGTAGCTATTTTAAGCGAACTGTTGTTTACCTAATGCTGTTATTGATTGTAGCGAATTCGCTGTGAGATGGAATTAGTTTCTCTGTTTTGCCTTGAGTTCTGTTTAACGTTTGAGATATTGCGATAGTGTACGAATATCTCTGAGGAAATATTTCAGTATTTTGTTTTATTTCTTGTGAAAAGAATAAATTTTATTAACGTTTTAACAACTTGTGCATTCAATCCATTACGAACCCGTACGCACGCAACACTATCATTTGTATTTTATATTCTAAGCTCTATCACATATATATAATATATTTAACAATATAACAACGTAAACCTTAAATTATACCAAATGTTCAAGAAATGAGATTTTATTCCTCATCCCTTTTCTCATTATAGAAAATATTTTTGAGGAAAATAATGCTCGCCTTCCCATCATTTTGTTGCTGTTGGGATTTCACTCACTTGTATGGCAGTAACGTTAGAACGCGAAATTTATGGTGGCAAGGAGTATAAGATTGCAACTGTCGTTGGCATGAGCCTTGAGCACCATACTGGTGACAGTACAACAGTACTATGGTCACTTCCGCACCCAATTTTGATGGGAAACATTCCACCCTTTTCCCCTACCACTAAACCTCTAGAGAGGATTTTTGACTTCCCCGCATATTTACAGTGTCCCATGCCTCACAGACACTATACATTTACAAACTTCTATAACTTCTCCCAGATTCGAGCCCGGGGCCTTCGGTACGTCAGTCAGCATCGCTAACCACTATCTTGGTTAGGCGGCCTTTCCACAATTCTCCTCACGCTTTGCATGATTCAGAGTGATGCCAATCAACTTCCAAGCATCTTGTGCGTAAACTTATTTTATGAATTTATAAGTCGAAGCTTAAGATTTTGAATCACAAAGAATTGGAAGAAAAATACTATATGCGTGTTATTTGCAGTACATAATGTAGAAAGAAGCTCGCTGTTTTAAATTTTGAAAATTAGCCAAAATTCAGACTTAGATAAGTATATAATTTTGAGAAATGTTATTCGGGTTTCAAGAAAATCTTACAGAGATCTACCTTTTTCATGAAGCAAAATATTCTTCCGTATTAGACCACAAAACAGACGTGCATAAATTTTTAAAGTTTACCGATTCATTCGCGAATAGCAATTTCGTTTAAAATCAATCTTTACTTTGTCAAGTAAAACAATTTTGAGACAAAAATTGAAGAGAAGATATATATTTACTCAAATCTCAACATATTAAACCTTATTTTTTTAATTTTAGTGTCTTTTCTTAAGTTTCGAATGGTACTTAATCTGATTGTGTGTTCACATTCTTTCTCAGGAAGTTTATTGTTTCTACGAATACAAATGCATTGCTTTCAGTGATTAATTTAATTAATTTTCTATATAAGTAGAGATTATTACTTAGAATTACAATTCTGCTTCATTTATGTTCTCAGGAATTTATAAACTTTACCATTTTTTATGCCATTCAAATAAGTTTATTGGAAGGATTTAATTCAAAGCATAAAATAATATAAATTATTATAAACAAATCCTTGATTATTCTTCCTTTCACTTTCAGTCTAAATATTAATTTAATTTTTTATTCGTAGAGATGTGTATTAGTTCTGACTCTCACCTGTTCAAAAAATAAGAAGGAAGTTTTAACTATTACACTAGTTTCATAATTTGATTTAAAATAAATAATTACCAAAGCTTATCATTAAGATAATTAAAAAACGCATTTTCTTTTTGACTCGTTGGCAACATAGAGTTGTTCAAAAAGAACATATAGCATCGCTAGAGGCCTTTTTCTAACAACATTTACCTCATTAATTCTGTAGCAATGTTTCTTTCTTATTATTAAAATTCGGTGTTAGGTATCCATTTCAAATGAACTAGGAAAAAAATTTGTATTACTTTCTTTAACTGACATTTAATAATTAAAGTCTGCTTGGAAAAATATTTCAGAAGAATTTTTGGTCGTGTAAAATATTTCTCGCTTTCAGTTTGATTATTCTAATTGCAGTTTGCTTTTGTTTACTTATGTTCTTTCACTTAAGTGATTATTATTCGCATGAATGATAAAGCTGGAATTTGTGTAAATTGCTTGCTGAATCTCAATTAAATTGTTCCAAAATCCCTTCGAGCTGCTAATTTTCTTTGATTAAAACTTCACATTCTTGCTCGCTATTCAAGCTGTTAAATTCTTATTTTCTATTTTGTTTAAATTATATTTACTCGGATAATTGGTCCATTGCAGAGCTTAGAATAGACGGAAATTAAATTGTTTTGCATTTTGTTTCCGTCTTTTATTTCAGTAAAATTGCAAACAATATTGAGGACTTAATTTGCAGATAACAGATTATGATTTATTGATTACAGATAGATTGCAGATTATGTTGAGGATTTACTTTATTGCTAGTTCTTTGTTGTACTCAGATAAGGTCCACAAATTCATCATTGTTGCCTCACCCCCCTCATTGGCCGGCGACTTACTTGATATGTATTGGTGAGGAAACGGTTATTGGGGTTTCACATCTCGGGGACTTTGCTCAGAGTACTCCACTGTAACGTCGCCGATAAATACAAGTAAGAGTCAGGCCTCAATTTAGGCTTGATGAGACCGTAAGCCATTTGAGATACTGAGCCCTTTATTGGGATATTACTATTATTAATATTTATTACGTGCTCCGAAAGGCATTACACGGCAAGGGAAGGATGCGCCGTGGAGGATATTTTAAGGGAAACTGATTCGTATGGGCAAAAGCACATGAGCGACAGCACGAAAACCCTTTCGCTGACACTCGAACCCAGGACCAAACTACCAATGATCAGTAGCTTTTACCGCTTGGCCCCCGCGTACCTTTTCTAAAATATATGGGACAATTTTTTGACATGGGGTATGGTACAATTTTTTGGGCCTATAGCTTGTGTACCTTATACGTAAATCAGAAACTGGTAAGTGTAGAAAATAAAGACACAATTTTGCATGGCTATTTTTTATTGCTTATAATGATTTAATGAATTTCAGTAAAAAAATCGTGAATGCCATATAAAGGAAGAAGCGAATTCTAAGCTTATTTGAATATAAAAGTCGAGTCACATGTCACATAAAGGCAATGCTAATGGGGAACAAAAATGAAAGTTCTTTTTCCAAATACATTGTGTATCGGAAAATATGAAATAGGTTACCTGTGTTGGGTTATCTGATTACGGTAAAGAACTCGAAGGCTATGTGTCTAGGGAAGGGGATACCTTCAAGGACGAATTTTCACGAAAAATTGGCCTTCAAATACGCGTTACACATGAGGAAAACCATTTAAATGCCCATGAAGCCAGCTCTTTTGCCGGGATCTGAACCCCAGATCAAACTAGCAGTGTTCAGAGACATTACCGCTCGGCCGCTGGTGGGCTATTTGGATTGTGAAGTTGTAATATGTCAAAGGAAAAGTATAAAACGCTTGATTCTAATGATAAGGGCCTACAGAGGTGGAGCGGTAAAGTCACTGAACACTTGTAGTTCTGACCTGAATTCAAGTCCATACGAAAGGAATGACAGCATGGGTCCTTTCGAGGTTTACCCCATGCGTTACCTGTATACGATCCAGTTTCCTTTAGAAAGCCCTCCACGAAGGCATCCCTCCCCTTAGCAGATAGCCCTAGTGTGCTTTGCTGTAATATAAATTAAATCAACCAAATCTAATGGTAGTGCGAATTTACAGAATGCAGAGAAATGTTTCTTCTTCAAATTGTAGTCTTCCCAAAATTTTATCAAACATTTTCAACATTAGTCCTTAATTATCAGAGTTGAATACTCTCTTTTTTCACTTGAGATTTTAATAAAGTTGTACGTAAATTTATATCAAGTACAAATATCAGCCGTATTCGTAACTTGGTAATTGAAACTTAAAGGATTGCGTCACTGATTTTGATAATATTTTGCCCAAAGTTTACCAGTGTTTGATTTTTGTCAAGCACTAAGATGAGTCATTAATTTAATTATATAATTTATTATTATATTTAGAAATATACTATAGTGCGATTCGTATAAATGAAGCAAAATAGATTTACGATTCTATGACATATACAATCTGCAAATCTTATCTGAAAACATTTTCAATTCAAGCCTTAAATCTGGTTAGTTTTTAGATTTGTAATATGTGCATTTTATTATTTTATATGCTATTTAATATTTAAGACTCTATTAATCTGCTCGTACGTGCAGATAACTTTCGAATACATGTAATTTTAATTTCCGCTTATTAAATTTAAAATTTGATATTTAGCAAAATGCCCTTATAAGGTATATCTCCCACATTCTTAGCGTACCTTCGTGGTGTAATGGTCAGCACACTGATCCGGTATTTCAGAGGTCCGTGGTTCGATCCCCGGCGAAGGCATTGCATATTTTTCATCTCTCTTGTTCCAAAAAAATACCTAATGTCTCTACAGTGGCGCCCGAACTAAAAGGGTTGTGGATGATGACTCTCCACACCCAGGATTTGGCGACTAGGTCCCCTAAAACCCTAATCGCCCTTTAAAAAAGGGAGTATATAAGGTATATCTCCTACCTTCTTAGCGTGCCTTCGTGGTGTAGTGGTCAGCACACTGATCTGGTATTTCAGAGGTCCGTGGTTCGATCCCCGGCGAAGGCATTGCATATTTTTCATCTCTCTTGTTCCAAAAAAATACCTAATGTCTCTACACCCTTATGAAAATTTAGAAAATGCCTTTTTTGTATAGATAAAACAACTTTAGATATTACATTGGTATAATCATGGCTGGTATTACCCCATCTAACTTTCCTTTTTTTTCTTTTATATTTTTTTTATTTTTTGTAGACAGTTTTGTTTTTCGCTGATAGGGTACGTGACGGTAATTTTTTTACCGATCTGATACGAAATAACCAGTAACAGTACTGCAATAAATAGCAATATATTTAATCTACAAAAGAAATAAATATATAATAACCTAATTTCAAAAAAGTTTTTATTTACCGAAAGGAGAATTTTTTAAGTTGAGCCTGCAGTTCTGAAAGAGTTGACGTTTTCTGAAGGAAACAAAATACGCTCTTGAAAGGAAGATTGAAATATAAGGGGAAAATGTGTGCTATTTCCTGTCGACTTGATGCACTCGAGGAACAGTTCATACGGAAAATGAAATGATTGTCATTTTGGGGAGAAAGGGAAATATTTGCCTTCTTTCATTTCCATCACGTTAGTTTGACTTCAGCTGAGAACACAATGCTTGCGTATTGAAGCAGACTGCGCACGAAATTCTTTCATTCGGGTCACGGCTAAAACATGTTCTCCTCATTTCGGAAACGTACCACACACACACACACACACACACACACACACACATACCAAAAAAAAAAAAAGCTTTCAGATTTTACATTACAAAAAACGCCCGAAGGGATATTTTTTAACGTCTTGTGTATTATCTTTATTTATTAAATATCATGTTCTTCGCACTTGAACCATAAAATACAATTCAACAGCAATTTCTCAAAGTAATTTTAAAATGAGCATATCTTTAGAATTTCCGATACACAGTCTCGCACGCTGGATATATTTTTTTCCCATACAATGTTTCTATTGTTCGTTTTGAAATCGTTGAGTTTGTTAATTAAAAATTCGTTAAAGCGTTACAAAATATGAAATCGATAATAAAACAAATTCCAAATTTGGGCTTCCAGATGCCCATATTCAGGTGGAAACGTACGTTATTCAAAATTGGATGACTCTAGGTACCGTTGTTTTATCACAGTTCTAGAAACCTACATTCATTTATCAGATTCTTCATTATTCAATTTCTTTAAATATAACACAGGGCGATAATATTTGGTGGCAACAATTTGCAAAGTGAAACGGACAGCTAAAAGTTTTTAACGCAAAGTGCGAAAACGAAATTAATAGCCCTTCTGGGCTGACCCCCTTTAGGCTAATAAAAATATATAAATAAAACTAACCCACAAAATTAAACAAAAATACGTTTTGTATATCAAGGTGTGTAAATATCATGTAGCAAGTGATTTAGGCCAAAAGTATGTCAGACTCAAAATGGCTATTAGTCTCAAAGCGGCATCTTACATCGTTTCACTTTTTGCGTTGGTTCACTTTTCAAACTGTTGCCACCAAATATTATCGCCGTGTATTATACTTAAAGAAACTAAATAATGAAGAATCTGCATGAATGCATGGATGTTTCTCGCACTGTGTAAAAACAACGGTATCTAGAGCCATCGAATTTTAAATAACGTTGCCCTCCAATCGAACATGGGGCTTGGAAATCTGAATTTTGAATTTGTTTTATTATGTATTTCAAATTTTGTAAATCTCAACGAATTTTTGATTAAGAAATTCAGTGATTTCAAAGCGAGCAATGGCACCACTGTACGGAAAGAAACATTTTTATATCCAGCGAGCGAGACTGTGTATCGGAAATTCTAAAGATATGCAGTTTTTAAGTATTTTGTGATATTGCTGTTGAATTAAATTTTATGTGGTTTTACGTGCAAAGAACATGATATTTAATAAATAAAGGTAACACACAAAACTTAAGAAAAAACGGCCTTTTGGTAGTAATATAAAATCTGAAGGCTTTCAGATTTTTTTATGTTGTAATTTTAAAATAAATAAGCTATTTTCTTTCAGTATTATTTATTATTACCTAGTTTTAGCATTAAATCTAATTTATTGAAATATGCTTACGTTCTCTTTTAAAAACAGTAATTAAAAAAGACGGCAGTCGTTAACTTTGAAAAAATGAGAAATGAAACCGGAATTGAAACTATTCTCTTTAAATGCATCCCACCGAAGATTCCTGATGTGTTTCGTATGGATTACTGTGCATTTGGACTCGCAATAAGAATAAAAATAAGAGAATATAATAGAAGAAATGGAAAATAGGAGAAGATAGCAGAGTTTTAAAATAAGCTCTTTATAAGCGCATCCCAAACATTGGATGGACTCTGGAAGATTGTGAAGGAGGAGTGGAATAAAATCAACCTTGATGTTTTAAGAAAAAGACTTTTATCTTTGAAATCAAAGTGTAATATCATAGTTCAACAATAAGGTATCAGAATGAACATATTATAAAATAAAATTCCAGGATCTACTTATATATAAATCTTTGCAAAATCGTTACAAAAATGTGTGAGCACTCTCTCTGTATTCAAAATTTCGTAAAATGTAAGCAGGCAGGATTCTGATCGAATCGAATACAACACTTAATGGCGCTATATCGTGAGATTTGCGATATATCTTGTTCTGTAACAGTGCCTTAAAGCGATTTACATGCGGAAATGCACCAACTGAAATTCCTAGGAGAAAATCTGATAAAAGTTAGTAGCCAGAAGAATATTTTTTCTTGGTTTTGACATCATTAACAAAATCATTAGTTAGTATGCTGATTTTCTTACGCAATCATATGCATAAATGTGCCTTACAGCCGAGAACATTGGGGCAGAAACATCGCGGACGAAAACATCACGGAGAAAACAACACGGAGAAAACAACACAAGGCGAAACCGTCGTGGCTCAAAACATCGTAGGAGAAAATAAAGCAAAGAGAAAACATTGCAGTTCTAAAACATCGTGGTACAAAACATCGTAGTCGAAAATAAAGCGGTTCAAAAACTTCGCAGTTTAAAAACATCATCGTCGAAAATATCGTGGTAAAAAAGAAGTACCTACCAATCATAGCATGAAGATAACATCGCAGACATGCGTTTTTCAGGCTTTAATAATTGTTAATGGATATCCGCATAATGATTTATGAGAGCAAGGTGGAAAGAAGAGTAATTTTTACTTGTTTGTTAAAAATTTATTAACTAATAAATTTTTAAAAACAAGAAATTTAAACAAAACAAGAAATAATTTTCATTACAAAAGTATCAGATTAACAAAATTGAAGAAAATAATATCATAATTAACTTAGCAATTTTTTTATAGATAAGTTCATGCAGTTACGTATCTTTCTTTTTCTATTATTTTTGAGATTATACTTTTCATGAAAAATTATCAGTAAAACTTTATAAGAAAATAATGTATTAATGATCTTTGTTAGTTAACTATGCCAGTTTAAAATTAAGTGCTATAAGATGTGTTAATTTTCTATGCTTAAGTTTCCATTTTACATTTTCAGCAAATATTTATTAGTTAATAAAAATATGAAAGTGAAAATTATCCTTCTTTCCATCTTGCACCCACAAATCATTATGCGAGTTTTTACAATTATTAAACAATCATTAAATTTTACAATTATTAAAGCCTGAAAAACACATGTCTGCGATGTTATCGTCATGCGATGATTTGTAGGTGCTTTATTTTTTACCTCAATATTTTCGACTACAATGTTTTTAAACTGCGAAGTTTTGGAACCGCTTTATTTTCGACGACGATGTTTTGTACCACCATGTTTTAGAACTGCGATGTTTTCTCTTTGCTTTATTTTCTCCTAGGATGTTTTGTACCACGACGTTTTCGCCTTGCGTTGTTTTCTCCGCGACGTTTTCGTTCGCGATGTTATTGGCCGACAGCATAAATGTGTAGTATAGGATGCCATATTTTGGCGCGTAGAGGAAATTCCAGAATAAAATGCGATGCGTTCGTTTCTTTAAATTGGATTAAATAAAGCAGATTCACAGGTGGAAATTTATCAGGAGAATTCCCTAAGAGAAAACTGATAAAAGTTAGCAGCAGGAGAGCATTTTTCTCCTGGTTTTGAGAACCAAAACAGAATCATAAGTTAGTGCGCTGGTTTCCGCACACCAACGATATGGATAAATAGGTAGTTTATAAGGTCTTATTTTGGCGCGTAGCGGAAATTTTAGAATAAAGGGCACTCTACAGGTGTGATGCCACCTGTAGAGTGCCATAATCTTGCATTTTGTGTTTTTTGCGGAATAAAATTCCAACATCGTCCGTAAAATAGCTGGTAAGCTTGTCAGCATTGCTGTGCCTTCTAATTGACTTGGAAAACACCAGTGTAATCCTGAGTAGGAACAGGGAGATTACTCAAAACTATGTTCGTGCGTGTGTAGATGATATAACAAAGATAAGAAACGTTAAATTTACGCTTTATTTCTCACATCGTACAGCCGTTCCCACACTTCGGAATACATAGTCCAGCACTTTAGGTCTAAAACGTAGAAAATAAGAAATAAACTAACTTAACTAAATAAGAACTAAACTTAGATGCTTTACAGTGAGAAGTAACGCGGAGATTGACCTTTTAACACTACATATGTAGTGAGCGGAATGCAAAAAAACTACAATATATCTTCAAATATTAACGAGAAGTAAGTTTTGGCCATAAAGGCAGACATGAATTGGCTGAAACGCATGCGGTTCAGGTTTCGCATGCGGTTCAGGCCCAGGTTTGAGTACCGGTGAGGGCAGTGCACATTTTTCACATCTCCTACTTCAAAAAAAAAAAAAAAGAATCCCTAATGACTCTACAAAAGCGCGAAAAACTGTTATTTGTATAATGCGTTACTTATTTACAATGTGTAATAATTCCCCCAATTTGCGAAATTTATATACTAAACTTTTGAGTTTTAATTCTGACACTGTATTGAACTCTATCTCTATGTTTAGGCGTTATACAATATTTGTACCATATCGCCTAAGAACAAATTTCCAGAGGTCTTTTGTGCATCAGAAATAATGTAATAATAATAATAATTTCCCAGCTGAATTATTTTCTCGCATTCCTCATTGTTTCGTTTTATCTCATTAAAATGATAGTCTGAAGATCCCTGTTGTTACTCTAATGGCGCAAACCAATCTCTGATAAGGCTGTAGAGACATTAGGTAATTTCGAACCTGGAGACGTGAAACATGAAGTGCCCTCATCAAGACTCGAACTTCGGACCTCTCGAATACACGCTGGGTGTTTTGGCCATTACACCACGAAGGCATTCTAAGAAGGCGGGAGAAATACCTTATAAACTCAACATTTTAAAGGGCAAATGAGGATTAGGAGACCCCGAAATCTGGTGCTGGAGAATCATCCACCACTACGGTTTTTAGTTCGGGAGCCACTGTACACACATTAGGTTATTTCGAAGCTGAAGATGTGAAAATTTAGCAATGCCCTCGCCAGAACTCGAATCTCGGACCTTTGGAATACGCGCGGAGTGTGCTGGCCATTATACCACGAAGGCATGCTAAGAAGGCGGGAGAAACAACTTATAAGTCAAGGTGATTTTTCTTAGTTCCTGGTCCATAAAGCCGAATAGTCAGAATATATGAAATTTATGTCTGTATGTTTCATAAAGTCAGATGTTTATTTGTGTATTCTAGTTCTTCTGTATGTAGCAAACTGTTTCCTGTCTTAAGATACACATATATTTTACAAATAGATTAATATTACAATATTTCTAATTAGCTTTATATGAAACGTTATTGTACACGTCTCCTGTACGTTGTACTATAATGTATTGCACGCTGCAAATGGCCTTCCTTACGGGTAATGTTTGTGCAACTATGCATTGGCTTGTGGCAGAAATGGCATTATGTAGCTTGTCGCACCCCCCTTTGTGTTTCCCATCTGTTTACGTTACAATTCCCAGCAATTTCGCTGACAGACGGCCTTGAAAGCATGACACTTTGAAATTGATTAGAGGTATTTCCTCTTGGAAAGCTGTATTGTTACGCAGTTTGAGAGAGTGAGTTTTCCACACGCTGGGGTAATGTAAAGCAAAGTTCAGTAAATGACATTTCTGAAGAATAATGGGATCATCGCATGGAGTCCGCAACTTAGGTCACAAATATTGTATTAATATTCTTGTTGCGTAATTGGAAGAGAAGCTTGCCAAAGTAAAATTTAATGTCGGCTAAGAAAGCAGTATTAGATTTAAAATAGAACCGCATCGATTTTAAATAAAACTAAATGGATATTAAATAAAACTGTATCGATTTCAAAGGCGATCAGATATTGGTCTCTTTTATTCAGCAGCAAATTTTTTGCAAAAGCTCTTTTTTCAGTCCAGGACAAAGAAAGGACATCATAAAAATTGTTTACAAGGGTATTATATGCACAAACATTTTGAAAAAAATATATTTTGCTCCTGATGGAGAGTGAGCTAAAAGTTAGCAAAAATTGTTTGCATAGATTTTTTTTAATGAAAAAATATTGCTCCTTTTTTTCCTTTTGATAAAGCGGTATCTACGTCTCATTACCCTCGAATTCGATGGAATTTAATGCAAAATCACACGCTAATTCAAAGCTGAATTTTAGCCTAATTTTAGATACTTATTTCACCTCAGACGCATGAAAACAATATTCAGAAGCATAGTAGCTTACTCTGTTCCATTACTAAACCATAAAATGTTACAATTTGGAAAACAAGTAAACGATAAGTGTGATTGCTATCCACTTTCAGTGCCACCGTTATCTCATTTTATGGTGACGCGGGAGCGGAGGAGCGGGGGAACAAGTTGTGCTTATTTTTTAGGGTACAGTATTTTTCATACAAAAGGTGTAGATAAAATTTTTTTAGATGTTATGCAATACGAAAATTAAATGAAAGATCGTGCGATGAATGCCTTATGAGCGGGTTCGTGTCTGACCTTGGATGTGATTTGGGCGAAATGAAAACAGTAACAGCTGAAAACGTTAGACATGTATGATGCATGAAATGCCAAAGGCTTTGTTCTTGGACATGATCCAAGCGGGGGAAGGGGAACGTAAGATTTTTTTACTTCAGATCACATTCGACTCAATCCATGTTTATGTATCCGCCATATTTTGTGCATCCGCGTTTTTAGAGAATACTTACTTTTTTTGTTACTACGTCTACAATAGCAAACGTAAACTTTTAACCTTTTCTCAAAATCATTTTTCATATGGGAACCACTTTTCTAAAGTAGAATGAAGTGCAGACCACTTTACTCTTATCTCCTTCGAAAGAAATTTTTAGCATATGCTACTACGAAATATTTACATGAAAACATTAATTAATCAAAATACATTTAATTTTATGTTGGTATTAATCAACTAGGATGCCCGGTGGCGCAGTGGCTAGCGCATCGCGCAGCAGCTACACAGATCCGGGGTTCGATCCTCGGGCTGGGCAAAGTTGATTCAGTCTTTCATCCCTTGAGGGGGTCGATAAAAGTTCCCTTGGGGAAAAAACACAGGGGGTTTTGCGACAGATTGACTACTGGTCCAGGCAAAAATGCTCAAACCACCGGAGAGGCCACGATCTAAGCAGATATCAGGGCCTGCCCGCCATAGCTCTCTAAGGGCTGCTTGTGCTGCCGAGGTTTTATTAATCAACTAAGTCAGGGGCTCCCAACCCTACACCTGCGGGCACCATGGCGATGCGTGCTCGCTACTGTGTATCACAATAAAACAGTTTTAGTTATCAATAAAATTCTATGTGAAAGTTTTCTCATTTTAATGAAATAGAAGTTGCTTTCAACACAGATACCAGCAAAAAATTAAATGGTACCCGCCGTCCGACAGATATCCTAGAATGTGTTCTTAAGGACAAAAAGGTTGGAAACTCCTGAACTAAGTTAACAGAACAACAGTTATATTTGTTTTTAATAATTCAAGGCTTTTCGAGTTTGCATAATAGTTAGCTTATTAACTAGCAACTAAATGGATATTGTTACTTACAGTAAAGAAAAGTACGAGACTCTTGCACAGTTCTTCTGCGTCTGCATGTATGCCGATAAAATTAAGTCTGAGATCGGCACTTACATAAAATCGATTTCGGTTCTTTCTTTTTATTCGAGTCAATTATGCAAAAGCTTTCTTACACGGATACATAAAAGCAAATTTAGTTATAAAGCACTATTGTACAGTTTACAATTATCCGTTTTTACCTTTAAAGAGGTCTAGAAATTAACTACACCTTCTGCTGAAAATTTCCTTTTAGCTCCGGTGCCAATACAGAGTTAAATTAACTATATGTACACATTCATTCAGCGGCAGATTTCTTATTTTTAAATTAGCAGTAGAAAGAATCAAAACCCCACAAAAGTTCCTCATATTTGACACTCGGAAAATACGTTTGAAACTCTCATCTCAGAATTTCGAGATGCGAACGTATGTCATTGCTCAATTATTTTTCAATAACAGTGTAAAATTCTACCAAAACTTGGGAACTTTAGACTTGGGAACGTTGAAACATTTCTGTGCTTAACAAAACTAGCCTACATTTCGAATTTTTCTCTCAAACCCCTTTAACGTTTCATAGGTATTGGCGACAGTCAAAGAATTATCTTGTAGACAGAGGTTTAATTCATTTACTTTTGAGAATGCATATAGGAAATGAAGTAAAATCTTTGTTTATAAGTAACAGGTCATTTTTCCAAATCTAAGAGGACCACAAAGGCAGACTTCTAGAACCACTTGCGGTCCATGGACTATAGTTTGTGAACGTTTGTGATACTGTTGTTTGCTTCAACGGGAAAACTGAGCAGTAAATATAGAATTGTTTAACCCTCTCAGAAGCCCCCATCTCTGTATGTATTTATTAAAAAATCTGATGGGTATACCACATTACTTCCATGTACGGAATATTAAATTATACGCATTTTTTCTTGCATTTTATTTAAACTTATTGGATTGAATTAAATCTACTTCCTCGATAGCTCAAAAAGCAAAATAGAATGAATGCACTCTTTAAAATTCCCTATATTTGTTTACCAATGCGACACTCTGGCGCTAGCTTCAATTTACAGCGTTACATTTCATTCATTTTATAACTCATCAGAATGCACAAAAATTTGTGTATATCATCTGGAGAATTGCCTAATCATTGCCACATTTCTATTCAAGGACTATAATAAATCTAAAACGATGTGTAAAAGAAATTAAACAAACAAACAACAAAAACAAGAAACAGTTTTTTATAGTCGATTCAATATTTCTCATTCAGTTAACTCAGTTCTCACTTCGCGACAAGGCAAAAATACATGAAAACTCAAAATATTTATATTAAAAATTACGAAGTAAATCTTAAACACTTATTTCCTCGAATAAATTCCAGAATCGATTACACATGATTTAATCCACAATAATAAAAGAAGGCGTTATCTTTGTTGTTGCGAAGTTTAGTTTCTTTAGATTGGCCACGAATTCAATACTCTCCTAAATTTCAAATGTAAACAAATATGTCCGCCATGAGAAAAATAATTAGGTTAGTCGCACTTAAACAACTTTTAAATTGTTGGTAGTTCTACAAATCATGCATGCTGATTTACTAAAGGCATAAAACCCTTAACTGGAAGATAAGAACAGCATAACTCAATTGCTTTTAAAACAAAAAATGCGCAATTTACCAACATATAAGTATAAAAATCTGAGCTCACTGAGCCGAGTATCAGAGTGGATATATATACACATATATTTATATACTTTTGGTGCGGCCGATTGCAACCAAAATAGGAGGTGCACATCTACATATTATAGCAGTCCTGTGTACAAAATTTCAATGCTCTGAGGCTACTCTTTTTTAAGTTATGCGAAATACATACATATGTACGCACAGATGCCACGGAAAAATCTCTTCAGAATCCATTTTAAATCAGTTTTGTAATTTTTTTTGGAGAAAAAGAGCTCTTTATTCTGTTCTTACGGACGAATGTGACTCAAAAATATCGTTAAATCGCATTCGATAGCGGTCAAAATAGATATTTTCGTTGAAATATGATACCCGAAATTTTTTCCGGTTACAATACTTCCTTTTTACTTCGTACAAGGAAGAATAAATGTTAGTCATGATATTTTTATGTACACAAACATGCGTCTTGTAATATGTTAAGACAAATAAAGTAATATATATAGGTGACACAAGAAAACCCGAATCCAGATCAGGTGAAGAACACTTTAAGTATAAGGCGATATTAGGTCAGATGTTCTAAGATAAACTGAAGAAGACACGGGAGACTTAACTTGCTTCAGCTTTGGTTTCTCTTGGGCCAGCCGATATATTGGAAGAAAAGAAATCAAGGTATTACCTCGGAGAACAAGGTGGTCATAAAAACCGTTTTCAGTATATGAACCTCTAACGACCCATCCGCTCAACCAATCGAAATCAAATTTCTCATTCTCTCATAAGGCAGGCTCTCGACATTATGATGATTTAACACAACAGAGCTATCACAGTTACAGTTTGAAATAACTGAATCGAAAGTTTCGAATGGTAACATCCACTTTTTTTTCGCGCGAATAATTCAGCGCAGTGAATAATCATGAATGGCGTTGGAACGCAACATGTATGATCAAAATGTTTGGTTTTAAAGTATTTGCAAAGAAAAGCGTCGTAAAAGACCAATGGCAACACCAGCGAGGAGAGGAAAAGTTTTGTTGGAATTAATATTTTATTCTAATAACTTGTAATTCCAATAAAAGTTGCATAATTTTAATCCAATAAAAGTTTTTTTTCTCTCTATCTATCCTTTCTCGCGTTGTCATTGGTCCTTACAATCTTCTTTGCAAATATTTTACGCCTGCAATTTTCTTCACACGTGATGCGTTCCAAAAGCATTTATGGTTTTCCACAGATAAATTTACGCAGGAAAGAAGTGTTGCTGATCGAAAATTTCAAAATTGTTTCACTGTAACCGTAACCATGAGAGCTCTATTATTTTAAATCGTCATAATATTGAGCGCATTCCTTCAAATAACAGTATCTAAAATTTTTATTTCGATTGGCTGAGAGTATAGGCTGCCAGGATTCATACATCGGGTAAGCTTTTTCTTTCATGATCACCCTGTACGTATTTTTCTTCCAATTAAGATGAGAGAATAAATGTTAATTAATCATTATTCTGTGCTCGATTTTCCTTCCTTATAGCTTACAACATCTATAGATCATACAATAAATATTAAAACTTTTCCTCATCAACAAGATATAAACTAAATCATTTTATCTCCTAGTTGTTTTGATCAGTGAATGTAAACCACATTAATTACAACAACCATTAAAATGAGTTAAAAGCATAAATTTTTATAAAGTTCTTACATTTCGTTTCAGATACATGGGTAATTAAACAAAATAACCTTTCGGTTTGTAAGCTATATTAAAAATCTTATGAAACTTTAAATGGCAGCATCTCTGAGAATTGGTCCGCTAGTGGCTGATCGGTTAAAGACTGCTGATGCTCATCTTGAGTTCAAACCCAAGCTAAAAGACAGGTTACTTCATTGTGTTTTTACTTCCATGTAGAAGCAAAAAGGAAGCATTGTAATCCCGAAAAATTTCGGGTGTGATATTTCAAAGAAAATATTAATTTTAATCGTTATCCAATGCAATTTAACAATGTTTTTGCGTGACATCCGTACGTAAGGACAGAATAAAGGACTCTGTTTCCCCCCAAAAAATTATAAAACTGATTTTAAATGGGTTCTGAAGCGATTTTCTGATAACATGGTAAACAAATATAGTAATTTTAAAGAATGCATTTATTCTATTGTGGTTTATGCGCTATCGATGGAATAGATTTAATTCGATTCAATAAGTTTAAATGAAACGCAAAATGCGTATAATTTAATATTCCGTGCAAGGGAGTCAAGGGGTGCCCACATCAGATTTTTTCTCGTTGTTAAAGTGAATATGAATTAGTTTTCCTTAGAAAATCTTCCACGAAAGCATTTTTTCCTATAGACAGCTGTGGTACCAAATTCAAATACCCAAACCAAATCGCTGACAACTAACAGTTTTCCTAGCCATGCTTCTGATAAATGGAAAATATATTTCGCCTCTGGGTATAGTAATATTTGCCAAACTGCGTGAATGATAAAAGGATTGAAAGAAAACGTACAAGAGGGAAAGGAAATAAAACTAAACTATAGACGTTTCGAATTCTAAAAGTGAGTCTTGTTATTTGAAAATAATTGAATCTATAGCTTATAGTCATCATTCATATAAGAAACGTATAAAAAATAATCAACATCAAGATATCTTCAAATCCAGCTCTTTCATCGCTTAAAAATCTGACTAAAATAGCATCCACCCTTTCCTTTTTCTAGAATAGTATTCTTTCCTCCTTATTTCCCCGTTTAAGACTATCAACCTTTTTGGTGAATTATGTTTCTCGTAGGATTACGGTTATCCTTTTTCTTCTTTCATTCTATCTCCAGCAAGAATAAAAGTTTCGTTCTTTCTGCGCAAGAAAACTGCTTAATTTGTGCATCTGAAAGACAAGATTGTTATTCAGTTAGAAAATACGATTTGTCTTATTAGAAGTAAGATTTTTTTCCCTAAAAAAGAAATAGCTATATTTCCTGTAAGATACAGAACGATACAGATTTGCTTTTGTATCGATTTACAGGACCTTCGTTTCAAGAAAAATAATGGATCTATGCCTATTTGTGTCTCGAATAAATACGATTTACGCGCAGTTTAAGTGAGGGCTAGCAATTGGTAATTTTGCCGATATTTTTATTTCCGGTATAAGACCACATTCTATAGGTTATGATATTCTTTTTTGAACATTTCATATTTTAAGGTAATAATTTTGTAAGACCATGAATTGCCATGACTAAGTTCGTCAAGTTTAGAGGAATTTTTGATTTTGCGATTACCAAATATTTTTACAAAAATGTCAACTATACCTTCAAAAACACAACTTTCTTTATTACCATTTTGTACGTTTTATTAGAAATTTAATTTTTTTTCCATATTTAAATAATTTTACTGTTGCATTCGTTTTACAAGGAATTTTCGTACGCGTTTCACTCGCATGCTGTCGGAGTCTGACTGGTTAGCAGACTCAGCTAGCAATTGAAAGATACGTGGTTCGAATTCCAGTGGGAACAAAGCTGATGTTTATGTTTTGTTTACTTATGTTCCGTTGCTCGAAAGTGTTGCCCGAAAGAAAACCTTATGAATGATATTTCATTACCGCCTAGATTTGGTCAACTGTGACTCATGCCCGTTCCCAGTCCCAGTTTAACTGGAGGAGAATGTTGTGAATTATCGCATTTTCCCGTCTAGGATATCGAGGTATAGACATGTCCAGCTAGCAAACTAGAAAATTCGTAGTTCAAATCTCATCAAAGACACAATTGATATCTGACATTTCATACGATGAAAAACCTAAATTTCTGTACAATGCAAGAAGATTAAAATATGGTGGATGATAATTAGATTCGGCGGACTGGGTCTTGTGCTTATGTTCAACCGCCCTTAAAGTGAGAGCGAATATAAGGAATTTTTGCTTTTCCCCGTGTGTGTTCTCATGATGTAAATGATTAAATATATAGAGCAAGTTGGAAGATCCGTTGTACGAATCCTTTATCAAGGAGCCTCTATATGCTTCGAGAGTATCCACAGTTAAAATTTATGCTAGAAATTTGTTTCAAATTAATCCTACTGAGAAAACCAAAACCTGAAAGCTAATCTTAAATGTCCTACGCCACATTGCAGTTGAAGAATTCATGTATTCTAGAATCTTAATGGTGTGATCTAAATTCTCTTAGTATTTAACGGACGTGAAATAATATAAATGTTTTTTATGGAAAGCCAAAGTGTAAAAAACTTTTATGTCGTTATAAGACATGCTAAGCTTGTAGAATACGAGAAAATGATAATTTTCCTTACATTAAGTGAATTTATTAGTCACTCGCTGATGAAACTCCCAAACAATGTCGATCAGATCGATCCGTTTCAAAATTCTGAAACGTGTCACAGAACAACAGATACTACAAATGAATAACACATATGCAGTAAAATCGCTCTAGGCAGCCATCTTCTGTTGATGAATACTTCCGCAATAACCAGCATTTTTTGAAAAACGTAATTAACTATAGTAATGAACATACTTTCACTCTCTGGAGGTAATTATTTTTACAGAGGTGAATGGAGACAAAATTAAACATACCTGTCATTGTTGCAATAAATCTATTTTACAAATACATACTTAATAAAATATACAAAACTCTAAAAGCTTTCAGATTTTACATTACTCCCAAAGGCGCGTTTTTTTAACTTTTTGTGTGTTACCTTTATTTATTAAATATCATGTTCTTCGCACTTAAACCATAAAATTCAGTTCAACAGCAGTAATTTTAAAATGAGCCTTTCTTTAGAATTTCTGATACACAGTCTCGCGCGCTGGAGATAAAGTATAGTGCATAAATAGAGTGTTCCCTTTCCTCAGTTTGAAATCGCTGAGTTTGTTAATCAAAAATGCGTTAAAGGTTTACAAAATATGAAATTGAAATTTGGGCTACCGGATGCCCATATTCGGGTGAAGAACTACGTTATTCAGAATTGGATAGATCTAGGTACCGTTGTTTCATCACAATGCGAGAACACATACATACTTTTTTGCAGATTCTTCATTATTTAATTTCTTTAAATATAATACATGGCTCTAATATTTGATGGCAACAATTTCAAAAGTGAACCAATATATGAACGCAAAATGCCAAAACGAAATTAATAGTCCTTCTGGGCAAATTGCCCCTTTGGACTAATAAAAATACTACTTTTCAATTTTCATTTGGCAACACTGAAAATCTCGTTTTTTCAGAAATACTCGCAAAAGGCGTTGATATTTATAATGAGAGTGTCAATGAAAAGCAAAGCTTGCTATGTATTGGAATAGAACGTTACTTTCTCTACACAGCATGCTTTAAAACTAAAAGTTCCTTTTAGTCGGAAGGGGTAATTTGCTCTGAAGGACTATTAATTTCGTTTCGGCATTTTGCGTTGGTTTACTATAAATGTTGGTTCACTTTTCAAACTGTTTCCACCAAATATTAGAGCTCTGCATTATAGTTAAAAAAATTAAATAATGAAGAATCTGCGTAAATATATGTATGTTTCTCGCATTGTGAAAAAACAGCGGTACCTAGAGCCACACAGTTTCGAATTTTCCACCCGAAAATGGACATCTGGAAGCCCAAATTTGGAATTTTGTTTCATTATCTATTTCATATTTTGTAAAACTTTAACGAATTTTTGATGAACGAACTCAACGATTTCAAAGTGAGCAATGGCAACATTGTACAAAAAAATATTTTTATCTCTAGCGCGAATGACTGTGTATCGGAAAATTCTACAGATATGTTCATTTTAAAATTATTTCGCGATATTTCTGTGAAACTGAATTTTATGGTTTAAAATTGCGAAGAACATAATGTTTAAGAAATAAAGGTAACCCACAAAACATTAAAAAAACGCGCCTTTGGGCTTAATGTAAAACCCGAAAGCTTTCAGATTTTTAATTTTTAAATTTTTTATGCCACTAAGTTGAAAATGCGAAAATTTGTGCCATTTATAAGAATTTCCTTTCCTGTAATTTTGATATCATTATCCCACTTATATTATTACAAATAACAGATATTTTATTACAGATAACAGAGAGATTTTGTAATAAATTAAATTCACTCACAAGCTCCTTTAAGACAGTCAGTCTTTAGGACAGTCAGTATAATTCCGGGTGGATAAGCACCATCAAATGAGACGGAAATGATGAAGAGCTCAGCGGCGGAATTCGGACTTCATAATCAAAATCAATTCCGAAAAATACATAAAGATTGCCCAAACTTTTTTTATTGTATCAAAACCATTTTTGGTCAGAGTGTTTTAGATAGAGTTTCGTTGAAGGCTTTTTTTTTTCTGAAACAGAAGAAATGTTTACAACCTTGTTTCAACGTTTCGAGAAAAATGGCGATTTCTCATCTTCTTATTGTAGCAAGTGAAGCGAAAATGTTCTACATTTATAACAGAAGAAAATCTCTTTACGTAGAATTTGTTTTTGAAGCTGCGATTGTTTAAGAAAATGGATTATGATAAATGCCATTTGCGGCCATTTGTATCCCAAGTTGACAGACAAATCTTCAAACGAATTATAAAAAGGAGGCGAGGGAAATAAAGAAATTTCACCAGAAATGTTTCCTACCGTGTTTTTGCGAAATGGTAAGCCTTTTTCCCATTTATTTGACTTCTGTTTTTACTCTGGTGGAATGTTACCTGCCTCGTTTTATATCCATGCACTTAACGTTCCTTAGTTCTCCGAAAATTATCTAAAATGTATCACATGTATATTCTTATGCGAATACTGTTCTGGGGCTTGACATATCACTAAAGCTTGGAAGATTAATGACCTTGATATCATTTGGGTTTTCACCAATTCTGGAGGCAGGTTATGCAAAATGTAATAAAATGTAAAGACATTTATTTATACAGGCTTTTTTATTTATACAAGCTTGTACATATTAATGTTTCTAATTTTTGGATGAATTTCTATTACATTTATTTAGTCTTAAAATCAAATCCAAACAATCAGTCTCAGAAAGGAATAGCTAAATATTAAAGTTTTAACTGAAATTTATTTCAGGTAATTTCAGTATGTTGAATTAATCACTAAATGGACTTATTTTTAACAGGAAAACCGGATTGAAGCACCAACAGCTGCCGGCTGGTAAACTAAATTTTCTGACTGTACAAATGTTTAAAATTCTGCTGCCGTATCTTAATCGCGGCAAAAACATCACGGAGAAAACGACGCTATCCGAAAACGTGGTAGTACAAAACATCGTAGCAGAAAAAAAAATAAAATGAAAACATCGTGGTACAAAACATTGTGGCAGAAAAGAAAATAAAGAGAAAACATCGTGGTGCCAAATATCGTGGTCGAAAATAAAGCCATTCAAAAACTTCGCAGTTTATATACATCGTCGCCCAAAATATCGTGGTAAAAAACAAAGTACCTACAGATCATCGCATATATGCGTTTTTCAGGTTTTAAAAGATGTAAGTGCATTTTCGGATAATGATTTGGAAATACAAGAAGGAAAGAGGGTTATTTTTTTACTTCTATATTTCATACTTTCGAATGAATTAATCAATTTCTGCTGAAAACGTAAGAAGGAAACTTATGCATTTAAAATTGAAAATGAGTAGAAAACTAATGCAAATTTGTAGCACTTAATAGAATTTTGAATTTACGTAGTTAATTAACAACGGTTATTGATAAATTAATCATTTTTTGTAAAGTTTTACTGATAATTTTTCATGCAAAATACAGTCAAAAAATGTTTAGGAAAAGAAAGATAAATAATTGCATTAGTTCACCTCTATGATAAATTGCTTAGTTTATTAGAAAATTATTTTCGTTCATGTTTTTTAATCTGTTAGTGTTTTAGTGAAAATAATATATTGTTTTTTTTTCGTTTATTCTTAAAGTGTCGTTAACATTTTTCCCTTTCCCCCTTTCCTTACTGAGCTCTAAAACCAGTATGCAAAAATACATTTAACTCAAAACCTGAGAAGCGCATGTGCGCGATGTTATCGTCATGCGAGAATTTGTAGATACTTTATTTTTTACCACGATATTTTCGACGACGATGTTTTCAAACTGCGAAGTTTTTGAACCGCTTTATTTGACCACGATATTTTAGAATACAATGTTTTCTCTTTGCTTTCGTTTCTCCCATGATGTTTTGTACCACGACGTTTTCGCCTAGCGTTGTTTTCTCTGCGACGTTTTCGTCCGCGATATTTTATGCTGTAACCACCTTAGTCATGCAGTACCATACATGCAAGCGTACAGTGGCAAAAAATAAAGCCCCAGCCTATTCATTCTTATTTCCTTTAATAGCAGTCGCACACATAATCTCAGTCCGTATCTTTATGTTTCTAAAATTACAAGCACCGTATTTGCAACAAATTCATAATCGACTGTTTTTTTAGGGGGCCGCGTAAAATTTCTTCGGTGATGGCGAGTTTGACACTACTGTCTTAAAGATAGGGGGTCAAAGAACGACTTTATAATTTCAGGAAACTACCTTTTCTCGTATTCTAGAAATTCAGCAAAACGTCAGCTAATTCATCTTTTAATTTGGATTTCGAAATAGAATCACTTTGCTATACTTTTACAGAACTTTTGGCACACAGTAGTGTAACAATAATTCAAAAATACTGCTAATAAAATACTTGAAATATGCGAATAAAAGTAGCCTAACAATTGTAATGTCTTTAAATATACCAATAAAAGTAGTTTAACAATTATAATGTCTTTAAATATACCAATAAAAGTATTCTAACAATTATAAGTTATGTAATAATAGGAGAGGGAATAAATCCAAAATTTACGGATTTATCCGGCATTCGCTGAAATTTCTGGTATCCAGGAAATCTTAGAATTTCTATTAAAATGTATGGAAATAATTACGGAAATGTGCGCCAAAGTAAAGTTACTATTGATATATCAAATACCATAGAATATTCGTGTTCCTTTTTCGTTTAACACCTCATTTTTACAATACCGTCACAGAGTTTTTGTAACTGTTTTCTTTTAGCTTTTTCTTTTTTTTTTCCTTCCTCGTTTTTACAATGCCGTTACAGATAGTTTTTGATAACTGTATTTCTTCGAATTTTCTTTCTTTTTATTAGCCCAAAGAAGCGTTAGCTCAGAAGGGCTATTAATATCGCTTTGGCATTTTGCGTTGATTCACTTTCAGTATTCATTCACTTTTGAAACTGTTGCCACCAAATATTACAGCCCTGTATTATATTTAAAGAAATTAAATAACGAATAATCTGTAGAAACGTATGTTTATTTCACGCATTGTGATAAAACAACGGTACTTAGAGCCATCAGATTTTGAATAATGTAATCCTTCACCGAATATGGGCATCTGGAAGTCCTAATTTGGAATTTGTTTTATTATCTATTTCATATTTTGTCAGACATTAAAGAATTTTTGATTAACAAACTCAACGATTTCAAAGCGAGGAATGGCAACACTGTACGAAAAAAAATTTTTTTATATCCAGCGCGCGAGACTGTGTATCGGAAATTCTAAAGATATGCTCATTTTAAAATTATTTTGTGATATTGCTGTTGAATTGAACTTTATTTGTTTAAGTACGAAGAACATGGTATTTAATACATAAATGCAAAATAAACGCTAAAAATCGCCCCTTTGCCTGTAATGTAAAATCTAAAGGTTTTCAGATTTTTTTTCTCAAATCTATTCTGTTTCTGCGCAAAATCTCAAGATAAAGATCATATTCTTTGTGCATAATTTTTTGAGTCAGATATTTTACTTTGTATTTGTGGAGTAAGGTATGCATTAAGAATCAGTGCAGATTTTATTAAACTTTAAATGATTATTTAGCATAGATTAAAAAAGTTTACTCAAAGTTTGTGGTTTTTTTTTCTTTTTTTCAAATACATTCTAAAATTTCTACTCAACAAATTTTTATATTTTTCCCCACAAAACCAAAGTATATAAGTGAAGCTTAAACTTTGACTGAAGCTTAAATTTTGACTGAAATTGCAAAACGAACATATCACTCTATTGCTTTTTCCGGGAAAATGCACATTGATTAGTTAATTGATTCAGACAAAACGCGTGAGAGCTATCTGCATAGGAGAACGAGTTTTCGTGGGGTATGTTAAGGCAAATATTTAAATTACATATAAGAGGAGATACGGAAATGCTCATACAGTCAGCCAGTTTGCTGGAATATTAGCCTTAGTCGAATTACCGGTATTCGGTGGTTCTATCCACTTGGTTACTGGAGAGTCAGAAGAGTACCTACCAACTACTGAAGCTTAATATTGAAGGCAAACTTTAATTTTTAAAGAAGGGAACAGATTGGCACGTAAAGATGCAAATTCCCATATGTTTAAATCAAAGCGAACTCCGAAAAAGTACATTATGAAGACAAGTGTCTAGACCGGTTTTTCACGAACCTTTCGATCTGGAGAAATCCTTGGAAAAGTCTTCAAGTCTGAAGGATAATCATTCAGTATAAAGTACATTTTCAGAACTTTTTGGGATCAGTAAAGTGTTAAAAATAATCCCATGACTCTCAAAGCTATCTTGAGTGCATGGAAATACTTTTAGATTTAATGTTTAGGACTCTCTAGAAGTTTGCATTTGGCGATTTCAGCTTGTTTTTGTCGTTTTTAATCAAGGGTATGAGCAGGTATCACATCTCCTCAACTGAGACAAATTTTTATAGAACTTTAAAAAGTCTGCTATCGAGTTGCTTCTGAAAGCTGTATGACTAATGGAAAAATATATAGTATCAAAAAGATAATATTTTGAAGAAAATTTGGTGTACATAATTTTTACCGTTGACTGCCTTTCTCCAATAACCTTATTCTGAAAATTTCCGGAGGCTAAAATGGAAAAAAGAATAATAATAGCTGAAAAAATAAGGACACAAAAGTTGACATTTTAAACCTTTTGCTTCAAAAAATGACAAAATCGTGGATAAGTCTTTACCTTTTTTCTGAAAGAAGAAGCAATCTTTTATACTGTCTCTTTCATCTCTTTTGAAGAAGAAGAAGACATTAAGATGCAAGCTCAAAAACGCAGTTTCCCTGCCTTTCATTTAAGCATGTTGAATTAACAGTTAACGAATTTTGAATTAAATCTTTTTAGCTCATAAATCACAGTAGAATAAGTACACTCTTTAAAGTTCACTATATTTATTAACCATAGCCATACTTCATTTAACAGCGTTACATCTCATTCATTTTATAACACAGAGTGAGCAAAAATTATAGCATCTGAAGAATTACCATAAGTTCTATTCAAATACTATAATAAATCTAAAACGATGTATAAAAGAAATTAAACAAATAAAAAAGAAACAGTTTTTCACAGACGATTCAGCGCCACTTACCTAATGCGCATGCGCTACTAATTAATTCAGTTCTCACTTCGCGGTAAGGCAAAAATACATAAAAATTCAAAATATTTTCATTAAAAATTGAAAGATATAGAAAAGCATAAAATACCAAGTACAGTTAAAGCAATAAAAAAACATTTTTTAGAGTTAAAATTACAATTTATTCGCAAAAACCAGCTAATAACTTAAAAAATAATTCCAGACTGAATCAAGCATAATTTAATTCGCAGTAATAAAAGAAGACGTTACTTTGTTGTTGCGAAGCTTAGTTTCTCTAGATTGGCAAAAAATCCACTATTCTGCTAAGTTTCAAATGCAAACAAACATGGCCGCTATCATAACCAAAAATTTAGGCCTGGACGCACTTAAAAAACTTTAAATTGTTGATAATTCCACATTTATTGCATACAGTTTAACTAAGCGCATAAAAATCATAACCGAAAGATAAGAACAACATAATTCAGTCATTTTTAAAGCAAAAAATTCACAATTTACAAACTTATAAGCCTAAAGAAACTGAGCTCACTGAGCCGAGTAACAGAGTGGATATATTTATATACGTTTGGTGCGGGCGATTGCAACTAAAATGCGCGGTGCACATCTACATGTTATAACAGCCCTATATACAGAAGTTCAACGTTCTGAGAGCACTCGTTTTTGTGTTATGCAAGGTACATATATGCATACGTACGTAGGTACGTACGTATGTACGTACGCACAGATGCCATGAAAAAATTTCTTCAGAATCCATTTTAAATCAGTTTTATAATTATTTGGAGACAAAAGAGTTCTTTATTCTGTCCTTACCTACAGATGTCACTCAAACACATCGTTAAATTGCATTCGATAGCGATCAAAATAGTTATTTTCGTTGAAATATGGTACCCGAAATTTTTCGCGATTACAATACTTCCTTTTTACTTCGTACAACGAAGTAAAAAGACAAGGGACTTTTATTTCGTGTTAAAATTAAATATATTAAACAATTAACTGTAACTTGTTTAACTTTCGTGTGTTTCGGGTTCCTTCTGTTCTTCGTGCTTTAATTCTATATTCCAAACACTCACAAGCGGTAAAACTTCAATAAAACACTAATTTATTTAAATTAGTGTTTTACTTCTTGTCAGTGTTTGGAAAGTTACTTAATTTTTACTTCTTTCTTGTCAGCGTTTAAAGCTTTTATTTGAACTATAATAAATAACAAACAAATAGCTTCAAACCAACTTTGCAACCCGCGAGCTCTATGCTTAAGCGCCAGCATATAAAAGACTATAATTCACTAAAATCAGATCGAAAAGCGAATACTTGAGGAATTGATCAACTTCAGTGTTATGTTCTGGCTCCGTGTAAACTAGTGGTTCTAAACATGGTTTCCTTGCTTTTTAAGTCCAATTACTGAGCATCTCCTGAAATAAATTAATTATCACTTCTCATATGATTCTTAAAGATCTTATCTCCCACCTCCTAAGCATGCCTTCGTGTGTAGTGGTCAGCACACTCGGCGCGTATTTGAGAGATCCGTGGTTCGAGTCCCAGCGAGGGCATTGCTCATTTTTTACGTTTCCATCTTTAAAATACCTAATGCCTCTATAGTGGCGATCGAACTAAGAAAGTGGTGGATGATGATTCTCCACCACCAGGTTTGGCGTTTGGATGCAGTCGCTTTTTAAAAGGGGGAGCATATAAGGTATTTCTCCCCATTCTTAGCATGCCTTCGTGGTGTAGTGGTCAGCACACGCGGCGCGTATATTCGAGAGGTCCGTGGTATTGCTCATTTTACAAGTCTCTAGCTTCGAAATAATTTTAGTGTCTCTACAAAGTGTTCATATCTTCTCATGCGCGTGGTCATTCTGGCAATCTAGAAAATGAACGAGATGACTGGTTGGCAAAACAAGTTACAAACTCTCAGGTTAACACCCCAATGGCACTGTTCACGTCATTCTCCAATAAATAAAGTTGGAGCAAAATAATTCTCAAATGGAACGCATTCCATAGAATTTCTTTTTCTGCCTCTCTGATTAAATTACTTTTCTCTTCTTCCTCACAGACTCAGTAATAAACATATTTCTGCAAGGGTGAAAATACTAAATTTCTAACTGGGCACGGCAATTTCAATTCATATCTGAAACGTTTTGGGATATTTTGTAAGTGACTTGTGTTCCTCTAGCTTCGGGGTAGTGCAAACTATCAAACATTTGTAGTTATGTAGTTAGTTCCAAGTTTAAGCAGAGGAAAAAATAATTCATTTGCGAGTTACAATTTTTTAAACATTTGGTAGAGTCATTCATGTTTTTTTGGAACATAAGACGTGAAAAATGTGCAGGGCCCTCACCAGGACTCGAACTCTGGACCTCTCGAAAATGAGTCGAGTTTGCTTACCATTACACCACAAAGGTATTCGGGGAGGAGATAGAAAATACCTTATATACTCCTTTTTTTTAAAAAGAAACTGTGAGTTACGGCACTTATTATGTTTTTTTTTTGTTGAAGCAGGAGACGTGAAAAATGTACAGAGCCTTCTGCGGTTTTTAAATCCGGCACCTCTCGAATACGCGTCGAGTATGGTTCCAGTTACACTATGAAGCATGAGGAAAGAGCGACGAAATACCTAATACAATAAGATTTCTCTCCAAAAACTAAGAGTTTCTTGAAAGTGATAATTTTATCTGTACAGCAATTACTCCTATATTTTAAAAAAAGACGCCTACGAAAATAAAATAAATTAATCTCGATCGTTTAATCTCAGAGGACATTCAAGATAAACTCTTATAATTTCGCTTCATATTCTCAGTTATGTTCATTGAAAATAGATTATAACTGAACACAGAAATATAAAATTAAAGAACAAAAAGGAAATAAAATTAAAGAACAATTTTAGTAACTGCTTTTCTCTCTTAAAGCGTCACAGATTCCAATAAATGCAATTTGTTTTAACAATCGCAATCTGAATATGAGCAGTCAGTACTGAAAACGCGTGAAATTATGTCTGGAAGTGTGAATGAATACCTGCATCCATCATACATGACACGAAAAAAATTAAAAGTATTTTTACGATACTCTGAATCTAGCATAAATCAAATTTCTGAATTCCAAATACGCTACTCGTTTTTATTTCGCAGCATAATTCGTAAATATTCTACTGCCTCATCCAATATAGCTTTCATATCCTAACACAAAGATAAAAATGTCAAAAATATGAATGTATACCGACCAAGATATCGCGAAACAATTGCTGTAAAACTCTTTCAGCGATAAAATATTATCTGGAGAAACAGAAAGGTAACGTACAATTGACATGATACTCAGATAAAATCCTTACCATTGACTTGAGATTAAAAGCATAAAGAAACAATACGTTATGTTTGCGATTCTTCTTAACCTGACAAGCGGCTAAGAAGGTAAACAAATAAAAGGATTGTGATGATGCTAAATCTTTTATCAAAGAGGAAAGGTGTAAATCCTTTACAAGGTCTCTTTATAGGACGTAATCTAATCAAGAGATGAAAGGTGTTCAAAGAGTTCTTTCGATCAAAGAAAATCATTAGCTAAATGTCTGTTGAGTTCGCAACGGAAAATGTATTTTCTTTAAAGTGTTTGCTGTTACAAATATTTGAAAACAGAAATTCAAATGAATTAATAGGAAAATAAGCTCTTTGACTCAGTATAAGGTATGTATAGTTTTACACGCTTTATCATTAAAACCTTTGTGACAAATTTCGCTTTTCCGACAGTAAAATCACATCGAGACTATGAATTTTAATCATGGCCAAAAGGCAAAACTTGCGCCTATTATTGCCTTATGCACAGTACGATATGTCCAGCTCCGTACCACTTTCGCAGAAGGAATCGCCCAGGAACGTTTCCGAGAGAACACCCTTCTATCAACTTCTGAATATAACTTCCATTTTAAGCTTTTAGTACTTAATGGTAGGAAGCCGGTAAATAGTGTCAATAGACAGCAATAGATAATGATTTTTGGCTATCAGATAATTCCTTATTAAAGTTTTGCCTTGGTGAAAGGTACTGCCTTGGTGGTAGATAAAATCTTCGTAATAGATAGTGATTTTTTGGAAACAGATAATACCTTATTGACTCGGCAGCATTTTAAAAGCTTCGGGCCGCAGAGATACTCTATGTTTGCATGCATTCATATTGTCTCAGGGATTAGAATTCGGACCCAGGCCTACAGCAGCTGATTTTCTGACCACCATGTCATCAGCCACTAACTATTATAAACTGGCTAAAAGACAATAAGGTATTACTATTGGCCAAAAATCACTATCTATTACCAAGGTTTTATCTACCACCAAGGCAATACCTTCCACCAAGGCAAAACTTACCACCAAGGTACCCAAACTCTACCTTTTGCCAAAGCACTACCTACTTACTGTTCATTAACACTACTTACCGGCTTCCTACCATTACGTACTAAACGCTTTAAATGAAAAAAAAAGAGGGACACATGTTGTTAGGGGATGCTGCAAAAATTATTTCGTAACACAGTATCTGATATAGGGCGATAGAAAGATCTGTCTATTAATTATAATATAAGGTATTTCCCTCTCCTTCTTACCAGGCCTTCGTGTGTAGTAGTAAGCACGCTCGGCACGTATTCGAGAGGTCCGTGGTTCGAGTCCCGGCGAAGGCATTGCTCATTTTTCATCTCTCCTTCGTTAAAAATTTCTAATGCTTCCACAAGTGGCGCCCTAACTAAAAGGTGGTGGATGATGATTCTCCACCACCAGGATTTGGCAACTAGGTCCCCTAATCCACAGTCGCCCTTTAAAGTGGGGAATATATAAGGTATTTCTCCCGCCTTCTTAGCATGCTTTCGTGGTGTAGTGGTCAGCATGTCCGGCGCGTATTCGAGAGGTCCGTGCCTCAAGTCCCGGCGAAGGCATTGCTCATTCTCTCCTGCTTTCAAAAAATTCTTACTGCCTCCACAATAATAATGAGGCATGTTCATAAAAAATTTTAACTGGATGCATTATAAATCACAAGAATTAGATATATTGCGAATTAGATTGAATTATATTGTATGTTATTAAAAGCCAAAGATGCAAATTACTTAAAAATACATATATTACTCCTGAATGCTCAAACAATAATGCAATGAATTTTTTTAACTTGAAACTTAAATGGACAATTTTATGCCCTCCTGAAATGTCAACGTCCCTCGGCCCAAACAATTTTTCGGCCTGAGTACGTGATAAATGAAATAATAACTTATGCATTGTGGAATGACAACACTTTATGCGCCGCCTGAGTAACAAGCATCCGAGCCTAACGTAATGGAATACGAATCGATAAAGGAAAAGAATAGAACGCTGTTGAATAACATCATTTTAGAAACTACCTATTTGCCTGTTTAAATTACCTGTTTGCTATCAGGTAATTTTTCGAAGCCGGAAATAAAAAAAATCAGCTATGCTGTATTTCGAACGACTGCTAGACGGACCTGCTACCAACTGTACTACGCGAGCACCTCGGTGGAGAAGACGAAAATTCATTATGAAAGCATCGAAAGTGAGAAAGAAATTATGTCTAGCCGAGTTTCGAATTCTAAATATTCCTACTGCTAGGAGAGCGGCAGTCGCGGTAGTAGATTTTTCGTTACCCAGGGTGCACCACGTGGAGGCCTGCTGCATTACATCACCAGTTAGTGCTACTGAAAATTAAGTTGCTGTTAGTACTACTGAATATAAGTCATGGAGGGTATTATTAAAAGTCGACTGTGTCTCGGACTCTCCTCATGCTACTGCTGTGGCTGAGTTTAGACTATTGACTGGGCATGACTGCCTTGTTGCTCATTTGTTTCGTTTTAATCTGACTGCCTCACCTTTATGTGCTTTGCGTGTTTTTTATCTTATAAATTTTTTCTCTCCAAAAACACGCTGTGTTCTGTAAAAAATAAATTGGAAAGGTTTCACTATACATTCAATTTTTATAATACAGTTTCATTCGTTATTAGCCCACAAGAGCTATTAATTTCGTTTTGGCATTTTGTGTTGATTCGCGATAAAAGTCGGTTCGTTTTTCAAACCGTTGCCACCAAATATTAGAGCCCTGTATTATATTTAAAGAAATTAAATAATGAAGAATCTGCATAAATGTATATATGTTTCTCGCAACGATACTTAGAGCCATCAAATTTTGAATAATGTACTTTTCCACCCGAATATGGGAATCTGGAAGCCCAAAACTGAAATTTGGAATTTGTTTTATTATCAATTTCATATTTTGTAAAACTTTAAGGAATTTTTTATTTCCAAACTGAAGATTTGAAAGCGAGACATGGCAACGTTGTACAGAAAAAAAAAACATTTTAATCTCCAGCGCGCAAGTGTATGTATCGGAAAGTTTAAAGATATGCTCAATTTAAAATTATCTTGCGATATTGCTCTGGAACTGAATTTCTTGGCTTAGGTGCGAAGAATATGACATTTAATAAGTAAGGTTAACACACAAAATGTTAAAAAAGTACCTCTTTGGACGTAATTTAAAATCTGAAACCTTTCAGATTTTTCTTTTATTATATATATGGCATTGTTAAATTTTTTTATCAATTTTTCATTTTTTATTTAGTTTATAGTCATTAGGTTTTTTGAAACAGAAGTATCTGAAAATGTACCTTCGCTTGGACTCGACCCTTGACCTCTCAAATACGCGCCGAGTGTGCTAAAGACACGCTGGAAGGCGGGAGAAAATTATACGTGCATTAAAAATTTAATAACCTAGTTTTGCTTTCGCATTTTATGTAACTATAACTATTCATTATCTAATATTTTATTTTAATTAATTTTTTATTCACCATTTCTGATGCTTACCATAGGACTTCGCCCCCTCTAATTTTAGAAATTAAACTATTAAGGTTTTTTGTAATGAGAAACACAAAAAACAATGCCCTTACTCTAATTAGAACCGCCTGATTTTCCAATTACCAGTTACCAATTCGTTTTACCAGTTACATCAAGGAAGCATGCATGGGGGAGTGAATAATTTCTTATCGACAGACGTGTAAGATGAATTAATTTTTGCAATTTTAGCTTGCTAAACGGTAATCCAGGATTTTTAAGAAAAATGCTTTATGGAAAGTCCCTTTACTAATAATGAAGTACCACGTGTCCACTGCCATGATTTAAGCAGCTAATTAAATGTTATTATCTCAAACATTTATTAATTGCTTATTTATCCTTGTCGAAAATCATATGCTATTTCACCCCTTGCGGTTTATTTACATTCATTATCCTGTCAATAACTTATACATTCCGTGTGCCCAGAAGAAAAAAAATGTACTTTAAGTTTCTGGTCTTCTTCCAATCGATTGAGTCCTTGTCTCTCACGCCGTGACAGGCCGGAAATTTTACTGGGCGCAGACGAACCATCCGATCAGCTTCAATCACCGTGAGTGGATGGGGGTATTCCTGTTCAAGGGCATGCAAAAGATCGATGGAATGAAGGCGAAGAGGGGGTGGAAAAGGTCTTCTCGAAGTTCTTCGTGCCTCAAACCCGTTATCTTCCTCACAATTCGACCGGGTCGCCTTCATCCATTTCTGTCCCATCTGGTCGGATAAGGAAAATGTTTGCTGGAAAGGAAAGAGTAAATCGATCCATGGTGCCCCTCCCTCCTTCTTTTCGTAGTTCGAAGTGTGAGTGGGAAAAATATTTGCTGAGGAAAAGGGGCGAGGTCTTTCAATATTTTATTCGATTCGGTTCTGTGGAAGAATTGCTAAAAAGTGCGCGAGGATGATAGGCTGAGCTCCTTCAAAGTGGCGACTGAGCTGTATGAGACACTGCTCATCTTATCGTGTCTTCGGATCGCTTGAAGTATTGGCACAGAGTGAAAAAACATATTGAAAGACCCGATTTGTTCTTACAAATGTCCTGAATGAATATGTTGCGAATAACAACACGGAACTAATAATGTTCCTGAAGCAGTTTCCCATACCGAAAGAATTTTAAGAGCAATTTTTTAATATTGGATTTCGCTTTAAGTTAATAGTCTCCTCCATGGAAATACCTTTAAAGATTAATAAAGAATTGTCATCTTCCCCATGCGTGTTCTCGTGAGCAGAGTTTGGCAGAGTTTCTATCTGGCAATGCGAAGATCCCAGGCTCGAATACAGGCGAGACCATCGCTAATTGTCTACATTTCTTATTTCGAAAACTATGTAACAGCTGGGTTGTTGATAATGTTGTTATAGTTAATCTCACACGTCTGGTCTATTCAGAACTAGTCCGCCAATTTTATCTTGGCAAAGAATACAAGAATGCCTCTGTCGTTGGCGTGAGTCTTGACGACCACACAAATGACGGTTCAACTTCATCCCTCCTCATTTTGAAAGCAGAGAACCCCATGTGACAAGTTCGAGAGTCTCCGGACCTTTTTCACCTACCAGCAAACCACCTGAGAGGATTTTCGTCTCACTGGCTATTTTCAGTGGCCCCATACCGCTCAGACATTCTACATTTTCAAACACCCATGATTTCTTCGGGATTTGAACTCAGGCCCTCCGGTATGGTGTTAGCGTCACTAACCAGTCAAGGCGGCTCCTAAGAACTAACTTATCAGTTGCACTAACAGTTAAGTTAAACGCTATCCTGTCTTACCTTCATTCACTTCGCATGTATTCGTTTGTACCAGAAGGTGTGCAAATTTAGAGTCCATGAAAGAGAATTCGAAAGTTTGCTATCTGTAGTTCGTACCCAGCTGAGAAAAGACGCCGTGATGCTTAATTGTGGTAGGTTTTATTTTAGCAGGAACATTTGAGCGGTTGAACACTGTCGGCTTCTTCAACTGCAACTAAAGGATTAATAAGCGCCAAAAACATAAAACAGAGATTGACGAATTTTCTGGAATTCGCTGGTGGCTAACAATGACGATCACTATAGCGAAAGGGAAAAGAAAAATAGCGAAAATAAAGAAACCAAGTGGGGGCATTTGGGGAAGGAAAATGGGATCAGATCAAAAACTGATCTGATTCTAGATCGATAGGAAAAATAAATTAAGTCGTTGACTAATGTAGAGAAGTTTTCTTGCATATGGGCAAACTGAAGCAAAACTAATTACCAACTGAGTAAGTTTTTGGTTGATTTCGGAAGAAGCAAACTTGAATATGCGTTTTGCAGACCAACAATTCTGTGCAACAGTTGATCTATGCGTTTCCTTTTTTTTCGACATAATAAGATCTATATCCTTTGATCTAAAATTTAATAGCGAGTTTCTTTTTTCTAGTCTGTATCAAGCCCCTGTAATAAGGAATTCTATAGATTCCCCTAAAACTCATGTCAGGAGCAGGATCTTTTAAAACGGCATTGCATAGATCATTGACTCCCCCTTTTAAAGGGTGACTGGGGTTTTGGGGACCCAATCGCCAAATCCCGGTGTTGGAGAATTATCATCCACCACCGGCGCCAGTGTAGACACATTAGGTTATTTCGGAGCTGGAGACATGAAAAATAAGCAATGCCCTCGCCGGGACTCGAACCACGGACCTTTCGAATACGCGTCGAGCGTGCTGACCACTACACCACGAAGGCATGCCAAGAAGGCGGGAAAAATATCTTATATACTCCCCCTTTTAAAGGGCGACTGGGGTTTTGGGGTCACAATCGCGAAATCCTGGTGGTGGACAATCATCGTTTAGCACCTTTTTTAGTTCCGGCGCCACTTTAGAGTCATTAGTTTATTTCGGAAGCAAGAGTGATGAAAAATGTGCAACCCTTCCGCCGGGAATCGAACAACGGACCTCCTGGTTACGCGTCGAGCGTGCTGACCACTACACCACGAAATCATACGAATAAAGTGGGAGAAATACCTTATAAAATGGTCTTATTATAATTATTTTTATTCGTTTGTGTTTGTTGATTTGCACTGCCGAATTAAGTTCTTGAGTATGCTCCGTAACTAAACGTATGGTAGAATGCAATATTCTTTTATCATCTGTTAATTTTCTGCTCGTTCTCATTTACTATATAAGATATTTTACCTTTCCATTGGTTCTAGCACTGACGAGAAAAAAAAGGAAAGTAGTGACATGTATTTTACAGTTGCAACTTTTCATCTGTCCCTTCTTGTTCCCTGGAGTCGAAGTATCTCTTCGAAGAACATCGAAATGAAACTACAAATTCGACAAAATCCCCAAACAATTCCACGTGGGAGAAAGGGAAAGAAGAAATGTCTTGTTCCCCGGAACATTTTGAGCCTCTGCGTTTGTTACTTGATCCCCCAAAAGAGCTGTAGAAAGTGGAAAAGAATAGGTTTTAAGTTCTTGTCAATACTTTTACGAGTGTAAACCCAGACTGAAGATCGGTTCTGACGACTACAGTTTATCGGAAGCGTGGAAGGGGAAGTTTTGTGAAAGGCTTGTGAAATTCATAAGGTACTTTTCCTGTTGGTGGGAACGGTGACAGCCATTGTTTGCTTCCATAAAGAGTAACTTAGTTCATAAATATCATCGCAGAAAGAACGAATGTTCGCAACCTTCGTCGTTTATTTGTGATGTATTCCGTAAACTATTTTTAAATAGTCAGCAGACGGGAAAAAATTATTATGAAAGTTCTAAAGATGATTTTATCTTGTTCGAAATGCGTAATTAATGTTATTTCGCTATTTTTAAAGTATTATCGCCTTTTTAACGTATTAGAATACTTTAAAAATGGCGATAGAAATAAATGGCTTAAATAAGTAATATTCTTGTTCGTTTACAGCTATTTTTATATTTATCATGGAACTTTTTTATTTGATTAAGTAGACGCTGGGTTGCATTTCACTTAAACTTAATTCCTCGAATTTCATTAGAGATATAGTTCTGATTCAATTAATTCAGTTCTCACTTTCCAACAAGGCAAAATACATAAAACTCCAAAATATCTTTATTAAAAATTGAAAAAATAGAAAAATATAAAGCATAATACAGTTAAAACAATTTAAGGAACATTTTTTACAAGTAAAATTAGAGTTTCTACACAAAAAACAAGCAAACCGGCCAGCGGGCAAGAAGCCAGATTTTTCGGTGCCCAAACCTGAAAGTTTACTTTTGGCTTCATTAGGCAAAATGACACTGAAGGTGTAGAAACTGACTTCGTTTGTTGTGCACGCTATGCTAAGCCAATATATGGGATAATTCAATAACTTAAATAATAATTCCAGAATGGATTAAGCTTGATTTAATTCCCAATAATAAAAGAAGACGTTACTTTGGTGTTGCAGCTTAGTTTTTCTAGATTGGCAAGAAATGCACTATTTTGCAAAGTTTCGACTATAAACAAATATGGCGGTTATGGTAAAAAAAATTAAGCTTAGCCGCACTTAACCAACTTTTATATTGTTGATAAATTTTCAACTATAGCATGCAGGTTAGGTAAAGGTATAAAACTTTAACCGAAAGATAAGAACAACATAATTCAATCATTTTTAAAGCAAAAAATTCACAATTTACCATCATATAAGAATAAAAAAACTGAGCTTACGGAGCCGAGTATATTTTTGCAGCGGCCGATTGTCACCAAAAAGGGGGTGCACAACTACATGCTATAGCAGTCCTGTGTGCAAAAGATCAACGTTCTGAGGCTACTTGTTTTTGAGTTATACGAGATACATACGTAGGTACTGTTAACAGCCGATAGATGGCATTGTAAAACAAAAGCCGCCGATAGGGGGCGTACGATAGCAATCGAGAATCGGAAAGCGAGAGAATGTAACGGAGATTAAGAATGTTCCGTAATGATATGTATATATGTATATATTTACTGCAATAAAAAAAGAAATTATAAAATGCAAGAGGTATCCCAATTGAATGAAAAGTGAAAGCTCAACTTACCCTAGCCATCCTGGGATTAATAACGGAGATTAAAGTTAACATTTCAGAAGTGGGATTATTAATGCAAGCACGCATTGAATAATGACCTCGCGTACCATGAGCGTGGAAGAAGGGGTAAGTTTCGTTTCTTTAAAAAAATTTGAATGCATGTGAACTTGTAGAATAATTCTAACAGAGTATAGAATTTAGAAGTATAGAATTATATTATTAGTTAATATTATGGATGAGAATACAAAGAAAGCTTTAGATAAAGCAAAAACGAAACGTAAAACTCTAAGAAGGTTAACAACACAAGTAATTAAGAGAATATCGGAATTATTGGAACAGGACATTGTCGATACAAAATCATTAGAAGAATGTGAGATGAATCTACAAGAAAAAGCAGATCAGATATTTAAGTTAGATCTAGAAATTGAAAATTTAATTCCTGAAGTATCTGATCTCGAAACAGAAGTCGAGAATAATCAGGAATACAGAGAACGTATCATCTACGCGAAATCGAAAGTCAAGAATTATCTCCAGAATTCAGATAGAAATAAGGCAGATTTGTCGTTGAAGAATAATTCTTCACTTATTTCGAGTAGTGAACCAGACAAACCGAGAATAAATTTGCCGAAACTTCATATAGAACCGTTTGAGGGTAATTTAGAGAAGTTTCAGGAATTTTGGTCACAGTTTGATAATGCGATTCACAGTAACGAACGCTTATCTAAAGTAGATAAATATAATTATCTTAAAGCTTTCTTGAAAGGACCAGCCTTAACCAGTATTCAAGGACTATTAATATCGGAAAATAATTATGATTTAGCAGTTGAGTTGCTTAAAGAAAGGTACGGAAAAAAAGAAATTATTGTAAGAGCTCATATTAACAATTTGTTAAATTTAAGTGCAGTAAAATCGGCATCGTATTTGAAACAGTTAAGGGAATTATACGATACGATAGAAATCCAAGTACGGGGTTTACAAACTCTTGGTGTCGAACTGAATTCATATGGAAGTTTGTTGTTTCCATTACTAACCAAACTTATTCCAGATTCCATTGTGCTAGAGTTTTATAGACAGCATGAAAACGATGATTCTTGGAATGTAACAGAATTATTAAAGTTTCTTAGAAGAGAAATAGAAACGCGAGAACGAACATTTTTGTTTCGTCAAACAAGGGAAAATAATGAATCAGTTAAAAGCATAGACTATAAACTGTCAACTAATAAATTTTCGGAAAAGGGGAATAGATTCCAGAAGTTTAAAGGAAAGCAACAGGATTCGTTTCCTAACGCAACCGCACTGAGCACATTCCAGAAAGTTTGCATTTTTTGCGATAATTCTGAACACAGTTCTGAAAATTGTGATAAGGAACGCGAACAGAAATTAGAAAGTCTAAAACGAAATGCAAGATGTTTTTTATGCCTGCGAAAAAACCACATGGCCCGTTTATGTAAATTAAAAGAGCGCTGCTTGACATGTAATCGTAAACATTCTAGCTTGATTTGTGACGCCAAATGCCTCCCGCGTCAGACAGAGAGTCGCGAAGGAATGACGTATGACAAAATGAAAGATCAAAATAGTGTTGCAATGAATCATGATGGATTATCTGACGTTTCAACATATTTGAAGAAAGCAATAATTAACGACAGTGAACCGATTGAATGTTTGGTGGATACTGGAAGCGCTGTTAGTCTATTAAGATTTTCGGTATTTTCGAAATTACGATTGCCATTGCAACCGGAAACAAAAAAATTGTTTGGAATCGGGAGTGTAAATCACGCATGTACAACAACGTTGGGAAAAGTTCATGTTTCAATTCGAATCGACGAAATCCAAACAACCGCGAATTTGTTTATCGTACATGATGAAGTTCAGCCGTATGACCTAATTATTGGGAGAGATATTTTAAACGATCAAATGTTGGCTTATGGGAAAATAGGGGATTCGTTTAACATATGGTATGCTAGTAAAATTCCATTCGCACAATTGATGAACGAAACGGAGCGTAAGCACATTAAGTTATATTCTGAGGAACCAATAGAAATAAAAAGTAACACGATAAACTTTGTACGTTCTGTAACCCCAGATATAAATAATGGATTAATCTTATTTCAAAACAAGCATGGAAGTCCGGATTCAGTAATGGAGGTTACAAATGGTAGGGTAACAGTCCCAGTTATGAACATAGGACACAATAACATCAGATTAAAAGGAAATCAGTGTATCAGCAGGGTAATAGATATAACAGAAGATTTTGAATTAAAGAAAACAGACAATCCTAACATAAACAAAGATGAAGTACAAAACCATGTATTTTCCATTTCTCAAAATATTCGCCGAATAAAAATAGATGATATAAAATTTGACGAGGCAACTACAGATAGTGAAAGAACTGATATCTTAAAATTAGTAAATGAATTTAGGGATTGCTTTGCTCTTAATCTAAATGAATTAGGTTGCACGGACGTAATAAAAATGGACATCAAAGAAATTGACGGGAGTAAGCCTGTGTCTTCTCGCCCGTACAAAACGAATGCAGCTGAACGTAACGCAATAAAAGAAATTGTTAAGGAATGGAAAGACAATGGGATAGTTTCTGAAACTAGATCGCCTTACGCTAGTCCAGTGTTACTAGTAAAGAAGAAAACAGGGGAATATAGACTAGTAATTGATTACCGCAGACTTAATAATCAGACGATAAAGGATAAGTTCCCTTTGCCTCGAATAGATGATCTTTTAGAATGTTTAGGAGGATGTAAAATTTTCACTACTCTGGATTTAGCCCATGGCTATTTGCAAATACCGTTAAGTGAAGAAGCCAAATTAAAGACGGCGTTCATTACTCCAGATGAAACAGGACAGTTCGAAAGGATGACATTTGGGTTAGTAAATGCTCCTGCTGAGTTTCAGCGACTAATGTCGTATGTCCTAGGCCCCTTGTTGAATACTAAGGTGTTGTGTTATATGGATGATATACTTATTCCTGCAAAATCTTGGGAAGAGATGATTTTCAAATTAAAGGAGGTATTAGATTGCCTAAGAAAAGCAAATTTAACCCTGAAATTATCTAAATGTGAATTTGGGAAGAGAGAAGTAGATTTCTTGGGTTTTATTATAAACGAAGATGGTATCAGACCGGGCTCTAGAAAAATAAAAGCCATAACAGAATTTCCAGAACCAAAGAATGTACACGAAGTGAGAAGATTTTTGGGCCTGACTGGATTTTTCAGACGATTTGTGCCGAAGTACGCATTAAAAAGCGAACCATTGACCAGATTGACAAAGAAGAATCGATACTTTGAGTGGAAGCAAGAACAAAAGAAGTCGTTCGAACTATTGAAGAAACAACTGACTGATAAGCCCATATTAGCTCACTATCAACCGCATGCCGATACTGAAGTCCATTGTGATGCGAGTGCAGAAGGTTTGAGTGGAATCCTAATCCAACGTGATGAAGATGGAAAATGGCATCTTGTTTATTGCGTCAGTAAGAAAACAACAGAAGCAGAGAGAAAGTATCATTCCAGCAAATTGGAGTTAATGGCCATCGTGTGGACGTTGGACAGGTTAAGACAATTCTTAATCGGTATAAGATTTACAATTATTACTGATTGCCAAGCTCTTATATATATGAATGCGAAGAAGACTACAAATCCACAGATAGCCCGTTGGTGTAGTTTGATTCAAGAATACGATTTTGAGATAAAGCATAGGCCAGGAAAAAGACTGTCCCATATTGATGCTTTGAGCAGAGGTCCGGTAGCGGAAGCTGATGACACGATGACGAGGATAGCTGAAAATTTTGAAGTTTGCCAGTCCCTAACCGAAGAAGAGCAAATACTAATGATACAACATGCTGACAAAGACCTGAAAAGAATTATCGAAATTATCAAGAAGAAACAAGAAGAACGAACTGCTGAGGAGAAGCAAGTAATTAGAAATTACGTGTTCAAAAAGAATAGACTGTTTTGGAAAACCATAGTGGATGGAAAGGAAAGACTGCTGTATGTGATTCCTAAAAGCATGAGGAAGAGTGTAGTGGTGAAATTCCATGATTTATTTGGTCACTTTTCTGTGGATAGAACAGTTAGCAAAATTAAGGAATTATATTGGTTCCCAAGCATGAAACGATACGTACGAAGACACATATCAGCATGTATTGAGTGCCTTATGAATAAAGCGACAGGTGGCAAGCAACAAGGACTGTTACATCCCATAAAACCTGGTAAAAGACCGTTTGCTATTGTCCACATGGATCACTTGGGTCCTTTCGTAAAAAGTTCGAGAGGTAATCAAGAAGTATTAGTGATAATTGATAACATGACTAGGTTCGTGAGAATTTTTGCAGTTAAGAGTACTAGTGCTAAAAATGTTTTACAGTCTTTGAAGAATTTTGTTAATGATTTTGGACTACCGGAAAGAATAATAAGTGATAGAGGATCTTGTTTTACTTCTCACCATTTTAAGCAGTATTGTACAGATAACGGAATACATCATACTTTGAATTCTACCAAACACCCCCAAGCCAATGGTATGGTAGAGCGCGTCAACAGAACAATTTTAGGAACGATAATGACAAGTTTGGCTGACAAACAGCATAGAGATTGGGATTCGAAAATAAAAGAGACGGAAAGAAATCTTAACAACATGGTAAACAAAACTACAAATAAGACTCCATTTGAAATGCTATACGGGTATTCGCCCAGATTTAATGATGGAATACTTAGGATGTTAGCAGACGAAGATTCAGATACATGGAAAGACCCGCGAGAAATCCAAGAGCAAGCGCGAGGAAGAATTGAGGAACAACAAGCGAAAATGAAAGAGAGATTCGATGGGAAAAGGTGTCGTACACTAATCTTTGAGCAAGGAGAAATCGTTGTGATGAGATGTGCCCCTAAGGCTACGGGTCAACCTACCAAAACACAGCCAAAATATCGAGGTCCATTCATAATAACGGAAATATTACCTAGCGATACTTACAGAATAACTCAACTAGAAACGAAGAATCGAGGTCGCTACTTCACTACCACTGCTCATGTGAGCCAGCTGAAGCCATGGAGGTGCGATCCCAGCTCTGATGATGATGATGAAGATGATGACGGCGACGATCAAGATACTGACCAGTTATCAAGCTTGATTCCTCGACGGAATCCAATCAGATCTGTCCGTAAGGACTGATGGAAGTGTTCTCCGCTGTGATTAAGGTGAGATCTTTCCTTATTTTTTTTTATGTTTATCTACGTATATTTGCTGATAGAAAAACCTCCAGAAACTTTGGAACATTAATTGACTTTGAACTCTTGAACATTAGCTAAAAGACTTTAGTGCATTCTTTGAACTGATCATTTTAGAACTGATAACAAATGAGTTATTTCATATATATATATATAACACATGGTTAGTTATAATTTACAGAAAATTTTGACTATTATGCTAATGTATAAAAAAATATGTGAATTTATGTATGTGAAAACATTTTAGTAAGTTTATTATCATATCAAATTTTAGTATAATGTGTATTCTTCTTAGTGTATTAGTAATGTGTATTCAAGTTGAAATACAAAAAAATGTGTTAATTATAAAACTGATTTGTATTCAGAACAATCGAGGACGATTGCTAGGTCAGAATGACCGAGTGTTAACAGCCGATAGATGGCATTGTAAAACAAAAGCCGCCGATAGGGGGCGTACGATAGCAATCGAGAATCGGAAAGCGAGAGAATGTAACGGAGATTAAGAATGTTCCGTAATGATATGTATATATGTATATATTTACTGCAATAAAAAAAGAAATTATAAAATGCAAGAGGTATCCCAATTGAATGAAAAGTGAAAGCTCAACTTACCCTAGCCATCCTGGGATTAATAACGGAGATTAAAGCTAACAGTACGTAAGTACAGACGCCACGAAAAAAAATCTCTTCTAAATCGATTTTAAATCAGTTTTATAATTCGTTTGGGAAAAAGACTCCTTTATTTTGTTCTCACGCACAGATGTCAAGCAATTACTTCTCTAAATTGCATTTGATAGCGGTCAAAATGGATATTTTCGTTGAAAAATGGTACCCGGAAGTTTTCGTGATTACAGTACTTCCTTTACTTCGCACAAAGAAGTAAAAATTGCCTTTAAAAATATTTTCAGGTTTTTAAATTTCTTCTTAAACTTTAAGAAATCATTATTTGAATTTATGAAATGGCATTAACAAATGTCTTATACAGTAGAATTTCTTCCTAGCAGACACTTAAAGAACCAAATCTTTTTATCCATTATTAGAGAGTGTCTGCTTAACGGGACTTAGGTAATCGAGAGTGTCGCCTATTTCAGTAAACGTCATATTATTAACTGATTTGATTGCAGTTGGAAAATTTATAACTTCCGTCACTATGTAGTAGCTCTTTAGGAGTACTAACGACAAGCATACGTACCATTTGTCGTCAATTGTCACATGGCCTCAGCCTTAGAGCTCTGTTTGTATTATTAAAAGAAGGAATAATTGTTCGTTCTTGAACAATGTTTTGTAGTTGTTTTCATTGTTGAAGAGTATTTGAAACTATGCGTAATGTGCAAAGACATCATTAAATAGTTTACTGCGCCTTGTCGATGAGCGTATGTTTTAGAATACCGATGCCATTTGTCACACTTCCAATGAAATTATGCAGTTCTTGTGAGGGGTTTTTGACAACTGTGCCATTTCAAAATCATTAAGATCCCATGCTCAACCGATTTGCAGTCCCTAGATTTCTTTGCTTTGGGGATACTTTGAGAGAAAGTCTATTCGAATAATCTGCATACATTTCTGTACCTAAAAACGAAAGTTACAACGGCTGTTAAGAGCTGTAGAGACATTAGGTTATTTGGAAGTAGGCTACAGGTGACAGGTGACGGAGGACGGGGACGCCTGGTGTTTAACAGAGGTAAACAGGCATATGTCCCGCGCCCTTCACTATCTAGAGCTAGCAACTAGATAATGAAGGGCGCGAGACATATGAAATATAGGCTACATGAAAACTGTGTAGTGTCCTCATTGGGACTCGAACAACGGGCCTCTCGAATGCGCGCCGAGTGTGCTGACCATTACACCACGAAGGCATGCTAAGAAGGCACGAGAAATACCTTATCAGTGCAGAGATGTCCACAATGTGGATCAAGCATGGTAAAATGAGCAATACATGCAATGTTGAGGAGATATGTAATTTCGAATATTAATTTGTAAAGACGTGGTTTATTACTGCGTCTGACCGATGTAAGAGAAAAATATTAGTAACAAATATTTCATGTTTTGACGTTTATTAATTAAACAAGAAAACGTTACATTGCTTGTGTGCGATGTTACTTTATAGAACCTGCTTTTTTACATTTAGAAACCTAAGAATTTTATGAACCAGGATCACTATCGTAACATTCATTTTAATCTTCTCAAATGTTATTTTTTATCTTGAATACACTATCAGATCTCATTATCATTTAAAATCAGATATCCAAGTTCATTTATCGCCACGTTTAATTCCTTATTTTTCATTTTTATCAAAATAAATGCATTTTGCCTTCCTGATGTATATTATTTAGTTTCATTAACATTCATGCTCATCAGTTTTAACTACCCAAATCTTACCATACCTTAAATAATTACTCTGGTTTATAAGTTGACCTTGAAACTAGGATGTTCGGATAGCAGTTAGGATACTGACCGTTATACTGTAAATATCTCTTCTAGGAATACAGAAGTATTTTGCAGGCTTTAGAGCTTTTAAGTATCTTAATTCTGCCCTGGTGTAAAATGAAGAATAAGGTATAAAATGAACATTTTGAATAATAGATTATGTTCTACAGGATGTTTATTTGATGCTTATTTGGATGTTTATTTCCATTTTGATGTTTAATAACTCATAAAATAATAAAGATAGATTAAAATTAATAACATAAATGGTTAAATGGACTCAAAAAGTTTCATGACCCTTGTCAGTGAACTTCCACGTGTGCCCCCTTCGTCGCACAGAGAATATCAAGCCGATATTCAATTTCACGCCAGGTACCGGCAAGCATGTTCCCATCCACAGAGGCTATTGCGATTGTTATTCTGGCTTTTAGGTCATCAATGTTCGACACTCTCTTCCTGTAAACGTTGTCCTTTACAAATCCCCAAAGGAAAAAGTCCAGCGGCGTTATATCAGGTGATCTGGGTGGCCAAGGAATTGGATCTCCTCGCCCAATCCATCTTCCTGTAAAATGTTCATTCAAAGAACTACGAACGATGGTACCCCAATGAGGTGGTGCACCATCTTGTTTTAAAAAGACATGTGGCTGAAGCTCTTCTAGTTGTGGAAATACGAAGTTTCCCAACATGTCTAAGTATACGACTGTTGAGACCGTCTTTTCTGTAAAAAAGAAAGCCCAGTGACTCGGTCGTGCATTAGTCCACACCACACGTTAACCTTTGAGGAATCCCTTTGTGCCTCACGGTATTCATGAGAGATTTCAGATCCCCATATGCGCACATTATGGCGATTAACAATGCCAGAAAGTTGTAAGGATGCTTCGTCGGAGAACATTATGCGCTTCAGAAATTCAGCATCATCTTCTATCCTCCTTAGCATAACTGTTGCAAAGGCCATCCTCTTAGGCCTATAATAATAGGCAATAGTTGCCAAAAACAAAAGAGAAGAAAATGCAATTAATAAGCAGACGATATTTAAAAAAGTACAGATATTTAGACTGAACAATGAAATTATCTGAAGTTAACCACACGCGCAGACGATATTTACAAAAGTAAAGATATTCAAACCTGAAAAGGAAAATATATAAGTTATTCCATCAATAAATGCCATACGTTTGTTTATATCTTCACTATTTTATGAGTTATTAAACATCAGAATGGGTCCGGGACTTTATAAACACCCTGTAGTATCTTTAAGTCACAAATTCAGTGTCAGTCATTAAATGTATGAGCTTTCAAGATCCATACGTAATAAGACGTCGATTCTTTTTATCGTGAAAGAACTTTCTAATAGTACAATTAAGTTTCACTCTTTACAACTTTATTTTACAATTAGTACAATTAAGTTTCACTCTTTACAACTTTTATTTAACAAAAACTTACCATGACTGCAGTAGCATATATTATCATATGAGCCATAAAAAGTAAGAAGGACAAGTATTAACTAAATCGCGTTTAGCAAAGAAGTGTTTGAAAGCCATTAAACAAACTTGATGTCCGAAACTCCAGACATTTTTGGGATTGAACTTTGCCTCTTAGGCAGCAGTTTTCTGAGTCTTTTGATTCGAGAAAATGTGTCTTTGAATAGGAAGCAATGCAATAGATTATTGATGAGAAAAGATTAAAGCCAAACCAGGGAGCATCTCTCTAATAATTATGCAGTGTCGCAGAGAAGTAACGAACTTGAAAGAGTAATGAAGTTAAGGTAGTTTCATTACTACCATCATACACATAATGGAAAAATAATGGCTTTGCTGCAGTAAGCGCGTTCTGATTGAAGAACGTTTCGGAGCTATTTTTATTGTGACCGCTTTTCATGTAATAAAAACTACAGAATACTTTATGAAGCTTTTTTACTTTGTTAATACGTAACATGAATTCCGAATGCCGTTACAGCGAAGTTACCGGTTTACTTTACCTTAGCTTTTATTGTTTTCCCCAACATGAAAACGAGCCGGTTTCCTTTAGAACGTCCTCCATGAAGGTTTCCCTCTTCTCAGGTATATAACCCTTGGGTGGGCTTTGTTATACCGAAAAAAACCTAACTTTTACAATATTAGTATTTTTTTTCTTTTTGTAAGGTTTTACAGTTTCCTACAAAAATATGTATGCATTGGTGTGCCATATTTTTGCATTTTTAGTGATGCTTTGTCAGTTTTGCATTTTTTATTTGCTTGAAGCTTTGCTTTTAACCTGATGTTCCACGTGTTTACATACCAATGTATTTATTAGATATTTGCTCATCTAATAAGCGTATTTCTAAATTGTAACTAAGCGTAAAATGTGCGGAACTGGTTATATCTCGACAGAGGCTTTAAATTATAAATAAATTAATAAGTAACAAAAATTAAAAAAAAAATTGAAAGCTTTCAGATGTTACATTGCGCCGAAAGGTGCGTTTTCTTAACGTTTTGTGTGTTACCTTTATTTACTTAATATCCTGTTCTTCGCACTTAAACCATAATATTCAATTTAACAGTAATATCGTAAAATAATTTTAAAATGAGCATATCCTTAGAATTTCCGATACACAGTCTAGCGCGCTAAAGATATTTTTTTTCTCATACAGTGTTGCCATTGCTCGCTTTGAAATCGTTGAGTTTGTCAATAAAATACTCGTTAAAGTGTTACAAAATATGAAATAGATAATAAAACAAATTCTAAATTTGGACTTTCAGATGCCCATATTCGGTATTTGTTTATTTTTTTCTGTTTTCGTTTATTAAACTTTTTTGTTACTCGGAGCTCGGGGTTGATTTCCCGGAGTTGAATTTATTTCAATTCTTTTTTATTGTTCCGTTAGGTTGCTACACCACGGCCGGCTCACTTGTTGCCGCTGTTTGTTGTTGGAAATACTGGACCCTTTGATTGGCTTTGCGGCCTCCTTCGCCGACCGGGTGGGCTTAGAGCTTCAGGTCTTTTTTACCGCCCATATTCGGTGGAGGATTACGTTATTCAAAATTTGATGGCTGTAGGTACCGTTGTTTTATCCCAATACGAGAAACATATATACATTTATGCAAATTCTTCATTATTTACTTTCTTCAAATATAATACAGGGCTCTAATATTTGGTTGCAAAAATTTGAAAAGTGAACTGACATTTATAGTGAACCAACGTAAAATGCCGAAACGAAATGAATTATGATTATAAGAATTCTGTTGTCACTCCTTTCTTTCCATCAATTAGCTAGAAAATTTCATGTATTTTACAGAAAAATAAGTTTCGGGTCGTTTATTCTCTTATCAATAAAATTCTGAGTTCCATGTGTTCCATGTGAGTTGCAATTTATGTGGTATTTAGAGAATTCCTTGCCAGTGTGGTTTAATTTACATTGGTCAAACCAAGGCAGCTTTAAATTTTGCACAAAGGTACAAGAGGCATATTTTCACAGATCACAGACGTCCTCTGTTGCCCAGCATGTTTGGTCAGAAAAACCAGCATTGTTGGTCACACTTTCAATTTTCCTGCAGCCCAAATTATTCATAACACATCTGTCATTGGTGAATTAGAGCGTTTCACATTAAAAAAAATCTTTCTGTTATTGTTAATGACCCTAATTCCAATCCATCTTTACCACCAGCCTTTAAGGAAGTTATGTTTTAGTTTTCTGGTTTCATCAATAGATAGCGACAGTACCTTGACTCCTGCCCAACCATTCCTATCTTATCTTGTTCACTTGCACTTTGGCAGCCAGCTGAGAATGATGGAACCATCGAAGCTAGTCCTGTGAAAATTTGCAAATAACGCTCATTTTTGTTGTTTGACTCCTAAATTAATTAATATTTGTTCGGCGTGTTATTTTACTTTAGTCTACATTACTTTAAAAAGCACTTACAGTTGCATTTTCTTTCCGATAATATTACATATCTTTGAAGTAAATGGTATTTAAAAGAGCATTTAGAATATTTATAACAAAATTTGATTAATAAAGTTAAGGAATTTATTTTCTACGTCCTATTGGAAATGTAACTGAGTTAAATGCCTCTTATATCTGACAGCTTTATAATGCAACGAGAACAATAAAAATAATTTTCTTTCATAGCAGTAAGAAAAGTACTCGAGCTTTTCAGAATTTCTCTAGGCAATTTAGACAGTCATTTTTTTTCCTACAAATTGCATTAAAAGCACGCATTAATAGTAGAAACAAATTCTTATAATTAGAAACAAAACTAAAAAAATGTAATGTAATTAGATCAGCTATAAATGCATCGTGTGTTGATTAACAATAGACACGCAAGTAAATCAGAGAAACTAATAATTAAGCTCACAGATTGGGTTGCAATTCGGAGTTATTAATATGAGTTTTGTAAATACCTAAAAAATATGAAGATATAATTACTCACTTTTTGTACTTAATAATGTGTGGGAATAATAATGTGAGGGAGACAGGGAATAACATCCGGTCCGTAATAAACAATATTGCCATTTAGAGAAAAGAAACTATCTTTATATTGAGATTTATTAAATTAAAAATTTCTAGAAAATACCTTAGTATTATTGTGCCAATAATTAATGTCCCACAGTATGAATTAAATCACATAAATGTTTTGAATAAAACTTTAATAACAATAACAAGGAAAAAAGTAAAATAAAAAATAAATGTTTGGAATTCCTGGTCTTTAAAGAAGACGTAACTAAATTAAAAAGCCCTTTAAGTTATAAAAGAACGAGCATTGCAGATCAAAATAACAAAAATAGAAATTTTTTGACTTAGCACTGTGATTACATAAAATTAAAACTTACATCATAATATTCTAGGGTCATTATTTATTTATAATTTTAACCTTTACTATCACTTCTCCTTTCCGTTTCCTCACCAGAATGCAAATTTAGTTACAAGGTATTTAAATCGAAGTTTTCTGATTGTAAGACAGACAGTGTGTTTTGCCTATAGAGGCACAACATTACAAAGTTCGCCAGCTCTGATAGGATTAACATTCATCGCCTTTGCGTTATTTGTTACGCCGGTGAGAAACTCTGAGACAATTTAAAATTAAACTTAAATTATGTAGTCTTTGAATACGACGCTAGGCTTTAAATTTTGAATTGGTTCTTTAAGTTACATCCCCACAAGATGTGGCTGATTTTGTTAGTACTAGATATTCATTTATAACTGCAGGTTTTTTTTATCACGCATGTGATTGTACATTGCGAAAAAAAAGGAATAAAAAAATAAATAAATAAATAAAAACAGGAGCAGAGCTATATCTCCTGTTCTATAGGGTCGACTGACGAAACTGAAATTGCGTTCTTCGTATCTCCAAAGCGCGACTTAAAATATATATTAGATTTGTATATAACATTGTCCCAACATAGGTATTTTGACATCAAAATCAGACTTTTTCTGAAATAACATACCAATTATTTTCCATATTTCGATTCTATGACTCAGATTATACCTAAATATTAAATTTTGTAATTTTTGGTGAGAAATTTTAAAATTCATTTCGGCGGATTTTTTTCAGTTGCGCCAAGAATAATGCACTTGGCGAACTTCTCAATTTATAGCAAACTATTTTCCTTTACTTTTTTTTAATTGTCCACGAGCGGAAAAAAAGTCATCGCTCGTACTTTCAAATAATTTTAACAGAGTGCGTAAACAACATTTCCGTTATGATCGCTGATAATAAGTAAGTCAAATTTCAAAACGCGCCAAAATGTTAATTCCTGTATATCTTAGGATATTCTGAATAAAAACCTCTAATTTTTTCCAGGTATGCTTGGAAATACATATTTTTTAAAATGATGGGAAAATATTTATAGGTTATAATTCAACATTTTTTTTCAACAAATTTGTAAAAATTATTTAAAAATACAAATTTTAAATATAAATAAATAAATGAATAACTAAGAAGAAGAAAATCTGAAAAGTTTCAGATTTTAAATTACGTCCAAAGGGACTTTTTTTTAACATTTTGTGTGTTACCTTTATTTATTAAATATCATGTTCTTCGCAGTTAAACCATATAATTCAGTTCAAGAACAAACAATATCGCAAAATAATAATTTTAAAATGAGCATATCTTTAGAATTTCCGATACAGAGTCTCAAGCGAGGAGATAAAAATGTTTTTTTTTCTGTACAACGTTGCCAGTGCTCGCTTTGAAATCCTTGAGTTTGTTAATCAAAAATTTGTTAAAGTTTTACAAAATAGGAAATCGATAATAAAACAAATTAAAAATGTCAAATTTGGGCTTCTAAGTGTCCATATTCGCAGTAGGATTACGTCATTCAAAATGTGATGGCTCTAAGCACTGGTTTTTTATCACAATGCGGGAAACATAATACATTTATGCAGATTCTTCATTATTTAATTTCTTCAAATATAATACAGGGCAATAATATTTGGTGACAACAATTTGAAAAGTGAAACGGACATTCAGAAAGATTCGACGCAAAATCGCAAAACAAAAACAATAGTCCTTCAGGGAAGAAAGCCGCTTTGGACTAAAAATTGGCGAATGAACCTAAATTTCGAAATATGAAAAAAAGAATCAAACATGTTTAATAAAAAAAAAGATATTAATAAATATATACCAAATTCAATTAACAGCAAGGAGATAAAATTTTGAGAGCTAATTTTTTAAAAACTATTATCGCAATTTTTACAAACCTTGGCAGTTTGATATAATGCGAGCCGTAAAATGGAAATATTTAAAAAAAAAAAAAGAAGACGTCCGATTTTGTGTCAAAATACCTACATTAGAACCAGTGCTATATATAAATCTAATGCATATCCTAAGTCGCACTTTCGAGACATCAAAAACGCAAGTTGAATTTCGTCAATCAGCCCAGTAGAACGGATGATATAGAACTATTATCTCTCTCTTTTTTTTCCGCAGTTTACATTCTAGATGCCAACTGCGTATCTTCATTTCATAGAATATTGTTGCACTTGATATTATATCATATTGAAAAGCTCAATAAATCAAGCTCATTTCCAAGAAATACGAATTAACATTACAGAAAATGGATCAGGACATGACAGGATATTTGGGAGATATGTGAAATCATTAAATTTTCTCAAATTATATTTCATATTTTATCCACAACAGAATAATAATCACTCGCAATTCCAAATATTTATGAATATAATTCTAAAAAACTGCAAAGTTATTTGAGTGAAATTCTTTTGTAAAAATGAGTTACATCCGGCACCGATTTTTGTAATGAAATTTTGGCGGTAATGGATAATATTTTTTTTTTCCAAAGTAGGTATTTATTACGGCGAGTACAAGAATTATTGTGGACAAAATCATAAAAGAAACAGTTTTGTTTGCATTACTGCAGAAGAAAACCACGAACGTTTGTATAGACTTATTCTATTTCGCAGAAAACTAATTCTGGATAAAACTACACTGCTGTTCATTAAAGAGGAATTTTCTGGTTTGGTTCATCCCCAGAACGTATCGACTAAATGTAAAAATTCCCTTAATTTTGAATACTATAATAATCTTTTAATTTTGAAATATGTTAAGTAGTGAGTAGTTTTAACACTCCGGCTACTAATGGCAATGTCTTGTATTACATTAGTGGTAATTTGCAGTAATTATTCTAATTATACATAAATTTCCTTTCCAGGAATGCATGTATCTATTTCTCAAGTATTATGCTTATATGTGTATTAAAACTTATGGCTGATTTCCTATTAATGCATAAAGTTCCGCTTGGTTATCATGCTTAAAAACAACTGGACAATAGATAATAATGGCCTGGCATATCTAGCAAAATGAATCTTAAATGCCACATCTAAATTTCTACACTTAGTTCAGAGGCATTTAAATCTAAATCAACATTCTATCTTGTTTAAAAAAGAATTTATTAGAATACAAAAGAAATTGTCTAACGTAGAATCTCTTTAACATCTTATCAGCAGCATTCAAGCTGCATCAAACAGATAAAATCCAATTCACACTGTTCCGTCTTAGCGTTTACTAAATCAATGCCATTTAGAGGAACAGAAAAGTTTCGAAGCGGAACAGGTATTTCTAAGTCGCGTTAAAATCGATTTGGACAACAAAAATGTACTGTAATTTCAATAGCGTTTATAGAGAGTCTGGCTTTGGAAGAAAATGGTTTTAAAATATCATCGCGAATTTAAACGAGAAGCTTTTCCTTACGTAACCTAAACTTTTGCCATTTGATTCCTCTAAGAAAACTTCATTTGTAAAATTGCCTCTGGGGATGTTTCGAGTCATTTTTTATTTCTTTTCATAATACTTCAGATTGGGATAACTTGGTATGTAATTCTACGTTACTTCCATTTAATAAAAGACTTTGATAGTGACTGATCTCATAACAACTTTAAAATATCTTAGAATTCTTTTGTCAGTTTGAAATTAGGTTTGTTGATCTAACGCAAACCGATAATTTTTTATGAGCTAAAGTTGTTTTTTTAATAAAAAATGTGATATTGCACTGCGTCTCATTTCAATGCTCACCTTTTTGACCGATGCCTGTCCGCATAAAATTTACTTTCATTTGTTTGCATCTGGCATTAGATTTTATTATAAAATTTATCACTACTTAAATACGTTGGTGTCGTGTCCTTTGAGAAGTCAAATGAATCCGTACATAGAAAACACTGCCTTTGCCAGTTCCACTAGTCTCTTCGGAAATTCCCCCAGCTTTCCAGAGTTGCAAGCATTCCCGGACAGTCGAAGATATATTATGGAAAAGGCTCCGTTTCGAGGCGGTTTTTACAAGTTATATGTGATCTTGTACCATCTTCATTAATTTTCGTTCCTCTAAAATGTCTGGTTCTAAATCTAGTAATGGTCTAGAAAATTTCTGCTTGCATCAATCTTACCCATCTGATGGTCTTTCTTAATAAATTTATCTTTGTGTCTGTATCTGGCAATGGCATTAGCATCTTCAAGATTAACGGGGTTTGAGTTGTTGAGATTTCTTGTCTTTTCAGCCAGTTCATCGGCTGCCTCGTTTCCATCGAATCCAACATGTGCAGGTATCCATTGCATAATGCATGTCTTTTACATCTGGTCGATTTTTCTAGGTGCTGGTGTACATCCTGGTTGAGTCTTAATGTCCTTGCAGTATTGCCTCTAGAGTAGCCTTAGAGTCACAGTAAATTACAAGTCCGTTGGTTTTATCATTATCATTTAAGTTGACGTAAATTGTCAGGGACTCCTGGATTGCTTTTAATTCGCGTGTGATGTTGGAAGCAGTGTTGCCTGCTCCATAGGTTTGGAGTGTAGTTGCTCTATTTGGCAATGAATGATATGAATACCGGCTCTACCCTGTTGGATAGTCTTATCTGGTAAACCGTCTGTGTACATTTTTAACAATCAACTCCCAAAAGAGGACTCAATTTTTCGCGCACCTTCTGCCTTGATAACAACTTTTTTTCTTTTTTGTACAATATTCCACTAGGTCGAAATTTATTTTGGTATTAATGGGGATGTAGCAAGACGGCAGGTTAGGCTATTGAAGGACAATGTAGGTATGTTTGAGAGCAATACTTTCTCTGATCTCATTATCATATTTTAGTATAGATGACATCTTAAGTCTTGACCTGTTGTTCCAGTTTCCAAATTTCCTTCTGGATACGTGTCTCATATCTCGGCTCCTGGCCTTGCTTGTAAACTCGAGTGTGAGATATTTCTTTCTCTGTAAAAGGATCGGAAGTCTGCACTCCTGTTCTGCCTTAATACTGGCAGACAGGCCGATAACCAGGACTGATGGTGTCGGGTGCCATTTCATTTCATGGTAGGATCCCTTTGGTTGTCATTCGTCGCAACGTTACAGCACAGCGGTACGTGAACGAACTTCTAAGGCCCGTTGTGTTGCCCTTCACATCACGCCACCCTGGGTTTACATTTCAGCAAGATAATGCCCGCTCCCACACTGCACATGTTTCTACTGCTTGCCTTAGGGCTTGCCGAACATTGCTTTGGCCAGCAAGGTCGCCGGATCTCTCTCCTATTGAGCACTGTTGGAGCATTATGGGCAGGGTCCTCCAACCAGCTCGGGATATTGACGATCTAATGCGCCAGTTGGACAGAAGTTGGCACGATATCTCTCAGGAGGACATCCGCAACCTCTATCAATCGATGCCACGCCGAATAACTGCTTGCATAAGGGACAGAGGTGGACAAACGCGTTACTGACTTTTTCACTTTGTAAAGCTCTATCACTTCAATAAATCATCCAATTTTTCTCAAACTGTAATCATTTGTTTTTCTGTACATGTACATCACTTCTACCGATTTTCATCCCATTCGGATATCTCCTTCCTGATTCGTCGTTTTTTTTTGGGGGGGTCTATTTGTATATTTGACTAATATACAATTGTATATTTGACTGTATACAAGGTGTATATTTGTGTATATTTGACTAATATACAAGGTGGTCCAAAAGTATTGAGCGTATTTCTTGTTTGAATTGCATGCCACAATTGGAACTTGAGTGGAAATTATTTAATATTTAAAAATTTGTTGTGTAAAATTGTTTTAAATTGTTTTTCCAAGCAAACAATGAACATGTATGTACCTCATTTTTGTCTCTTGTTTTAAAATTTGAAATACTCTCAATAATTTTGGACCACCCTGTATATATTTGCTTAAAATAGCTTCTTACGTTGTAACTAATAAAGACTGTGTATGCTTGAATGTTTCGTAATTAACAACAGCAAAGGATGTACAGTTGCATAAATTAGCTTGTTCGTATGCAATGCGTCAAATGTTCTGATTTTATTTTTTAATTTAATTCTTATTTTGTTATTTATTTGATTCCGTTTTTTTTCATAGTGAAACTTAATACGACAGTTTTCAAAATAGCGGAAATCTCGCACTGCCATCCGAATTTGTAGCATTCCAATCATTCCTTGCAAAATTCCTACCACACGGGTGTCTACAATTTCTTCAGCTATTACAGCGAATATGTTGAACTGGAAACCTTGTTTTACACTACCCTTCAAGGACTTCAAATGCACCTACTTCAGTTGCATTACATAAACAATTAAACTGCACTCCCAATGCAGGAAACTCAAATTATCTTTGGCATTAATTTCTGGAATGAGAATTGTTTTTTTATTATGCATTTTTCCCAGAAATTATATATATATATTAAAAAAAAGAAAAGGATCGTAATGATTTTTTTAAAATCTACCCAGCAGGCAAATATCGCGTAAGTTTCTCATGGTGTCATAGCTAACGGAAGAACGAAAGGAAATTAGTCGACCATTTAATTGAATTAGCTACCTTGTGTAATTAGGTAATTACCTGGAAAAGGATCGTTTGTTTTTGAAGTGATTATAACCACGGAAACTGTAACCGCGTTTAAGAACAGGAATTATTTTCCTCTTTTCTCTTCATGTCATTTGAAAAAGAAGATACTTTTTTCCTTTTATTTTCATGAGCTGGATATAAAAATTAAAACTCAGAACTTAATCATAAGGAAGGGAAAGGTTAATCATACAAATTACAAAAGTCTATCTACATCACCGTAGTAAACTGAGTAATTTGAAGACAGTTTTTGAAATTTTTGACTAGAATTAAAAAAACTCTGATGCGTAGTAAATACGAAGATTACAGACATTTTATTGAATGACAATGAAAAAAAAATCAAATCATGAATAAAAATGCCCCGAAGATTGTTATGTTTCATAGCTAGAAACAAAACATGGGGTTGTCACCTTCAAACATTTTGTATAGATTATTCATGTCTATACGAAACTGGCTTTTTGCGCCAATTGTACTGGAATTCATTTCATTTCATTCTAAAACTATATAAAATTCAATTTTATTTCAAAAAATAAATCTCTATCGCTCTTTAAATATTTTTAAATGTTATTCGTTTTTTTTCTGTTGCATTTTATCTGAGAGAAACGATTTTACGATTTTTTTTTTGTTTCATAAAACAAACGAAATCTAAAAGGTTTTCAATTTAATACCGCTGTTTGCTTTAGCTCCGCATTAATTTCAGAAATATAATTGCTTCCTTCTATTCACTTTATCTGTTTATTTATTTTGCTTTCGATTTCTCATACGCTGTAAAATATCAGATATCGTTTTCGAATTTGGAACAAAACCCAAATGCGCGAAGAATAGATCTCGCATTTCCTTGCGTATTTTTTCTCGTAGCTTTTTAGCGTTCGGTTCTGAAAATTTAAAAATAAGGTTCGCGTAATTTTCCCTTTCTTCAGTGCATTCAGAGAACGAGCTCCCTGAAACTTACAATGGATTCTTTTACGTAATGATTGTTTTCGTCTGATTAACAACGCAGACTACATGCGAAGATCATGCCGAACATTTCTCTTTTAAATGTTAACTTATCTGCCAGCCTAACACAAGAAGCTACCAATCGCAGCGAAGCAAATACGAACTGACATTCAGTCTATCATATCATTGAAACAGGTCTCTAATGATTTGAGGCTTAAGGAGTAGCAGAGACAACAATAAGATTCAAGTTACACAGGAAAGGGCGAGATACAAGTTACTAGGAAGTAGAAATGAAGATTTTTTCTTAGATATGCAATGCTAATATTACTGTATAGTCTTATCGGAACGCAGGTTTCTATTAAAGAAATACTACCGTGATAGTTACCTGTTGTTTATACGTGAATACTTTTTATTTGCTATATTTTTACTGTAATCACATCTTTTGGAAATTAAATTATTCGGTTAATGTTCCCCTATCGATGTTTGGATAGTAAAATTAGTTTTAAAAAAAAGCGAAATACGCCAGGAAATACGGTACTCCTAGGACATAAGGGAATTATTTTCCTTTTCGGCGAAGAATTAACAGGTTTTCAATAGTGTGCTAAATATAATTCCTCTAGTCCCTTCAAAATTATAATAGGAGTGGGCACGATAACTCAACCATGCTAATTAGTTCAACTATCAGCCCATTTCAATTTTCATTAAGAAAAATGATGTATCTACACCTTTTCCCTATCATCAATCACTCGATAGGCGTTTCCCCACAATTTTTAGGAACTCAGTGATTGTCAGAAGTGCATTGAAAACAACAGACAGTAGTTCGAAGGGATACAAAATACTTTTCCTGATCAAGAATCTTTTATTAATTTCGAAATCAAACAACAAAAATCATTTGCAAACTTTCACAGGACTTAGTATCAGTGGTTCATACCAAACCATCAGCCTCAGCTGCCAAAGCGCAAATGAACGAGATAAGATATAGTGGTAAAATAAGATAAGAATGACTGGAAAGGATTCCTGTCTAGCCATTCTTAGCTTAGCTTATCACTTTATGAAATAATATGTACTTACTTTAAAGGTAGTCCCAACAAACTGCGACCACTACAAGTCTCAGCTTGAGATAATTTATCCAGATAATTCTTTATAACTTTGAATGTGGGTTCTAACTCTGGAATTGCGTGTCGAATATTGGTTTAAGTTCGACACACAATTCCAGATCGCTAATCCAATAGTCGTTTTAAGTTGCTGGTGGCTCCTGGCTCATGTCTCTTTTAAAATAGCTTTAGGAAAAGTGTTCTGCGGCTATTAGAATTGGTGACCGCGATGGTTACTTAAAATTTAAAAGCCTGAAAATTTAGCGTTGTCAGAAATTTACCTCGGGAATATTACTGTTTGTCATGGGAAATCTTAAATCAATCGATAAATTGTTACAGCGCGAATTGCGTTTCGAATATAAAAGAAACTACGGCGTGATCGTTACATCACTCTGTATAGGTCGTAAGACACAAGAATCTACCACGAAAAATCTCAAATCCTCGCAAGAAGAGTATACAATATCATGGTTACTTTAAATTGTGAAATGATTCTTTTCGAAAAGCAGATTCCTATTGCAACTTAACGAAGTATTTAGAAGTCAGATTAAATTGATCCTTTTGGTCTACCCTTATTAATAATGTTAGAGACAAAGTCTATGGAATAAGTCGATACATCTTCCACTCCTTTCCAGCATCTCGACTTAAATCTTGCTAGCAGCAGAAAAATTTAGATAGAAATTATCAAGCATATGTTCTTCTACGCCTTGCATCTGGACGAATGCAAGGGAAAATGACCTAAAGAAATTGCAAATTCTTCAAAACAAGTTTCGGAGGGTCATAGCTGGCGTTTCATACTTATGAATGAAAATTTTACTATTTGAAAATGTGGAACGTTTAAAATGAAACTTCCACATTTTCAAGGAGTAAAATTTGCAGATTGTTATCTAAGCACTAGTTTCATCATCGCGCATACCATCAGATTGGATAGGTAATTTACTTGTCTGAGGCATCGCCTCTATTTCGCCACTTATTTTTCATAACCTGAGTAACAACTCTGCTTCCACCGCCACCCCTTGCCAAGTCTTTGACTCCAGCCCAGACATTTATAGATTATCAACAATCTTCAGTTTCTACCGAGACAAAGCGTCATGCAGTTTCTCTTAATTCCATGTTCAGTCGTTCCGAGAAACGTCGCCGTGTAACACTGTAATCCCATACCCCATATGAAATTCTGTTAGGTTTACTAGTACTAGAAAGTGCTACAATAAGTATCCCAAGTGGAATATATCTATGGCGGTATCGTAGTATCGTTACGTCAGAATGGTAGAGTGTCGATTTCCGGTTTAAAATAGATTTCCGCTCCTAAATAGATATGGAATCTGTTCTTTGATGTACCATGCTTCAACTAGCATTCCTCGATGAATCTTATTATGAGATATTTGTTTACTAAGGTGTATTTTGACTAATTGACCTAAACTGAGTGTATATATCTAATACATTTGGTCTCAGTATAGAGATGAAAGAAACAATTTCGATTACCAAACAGTTTTTCTATTCTTTTGACAGTAGAACTCATCTTGACTCTGTTGCCATTTAATTTCTGCATCATAGCCTTCCAATGGCTTAATGAAAGTCCGTTTGTTGTCTAACGTAATTCCGAGATTATAAGATATTTCCTCCCTTCTTCCAGCACGCCTTCGTTGTGTAATGGTAGCACACTCGGTGCGTATTCGAATGGTCCTGCAGAGGGCACTGCAAATGTTTCACGTCTCCGGCTTCAAAATAACCTAATGACTCTAAAATGGCTCCCAAACCAGCAGGTGGTGGACAATAATTCATCGCTACCAAGATTTGGGGATTGGGTCCTCTAATCTTCAGTTGCTTTACTCCTCCCGCCTTTCAGCATGTTTTTGTGGTGTAACGGTAGCGCACTAGACGCGTATTTGAGAGGTCAAGGTTCGCGTCCTGGCGAAAGCATTGCTCATTTTTATGCCTCTGCATCACAGTAACCTAGTGACTGTTCAGGGTGTTTAATATATGTTTTCAAAAACATGTTTTTTCAGACTGTGTACAGGAATGCAACACAGTCGGCACTCTGTAGGCTCTACAAATGAATTAGATAGAAAACCGGTTTCGATTTTATGGCGGCGTTGATTCTATGGCAATGTCGTTTCTGTGCAAGTATCTTAAAATCCTCCTAGCATTACGGGTTTCACGACAGCTCCAAAACACGTTTTCAGTCTTCAAAAAACTACGACAAATACGCTGAAATAATCAGCAATCACAGCCAGGCTATCAGGCTAAAACGGAGAAGACAGCTTCACGGCAAAGCACCAGGGTACAGCTCCCGACTCGGTTCGATCGTTCTCGGAGCTCACCACAGTTAACATAAAATTCGACGAGGCACTAAATTGCGATCAACTCGATAGACGAGACACTGACACTCCAGATACCAGCAGGGTTTATATAGCTAAAGCTTGTGTTCGGGAAAATTCTGGGCCAAAGCGGCAAGAATTCGTTCCAGAAGGTTCTCCATCCGTCTATGGCATATCGCCAATTTTGTCGCCAAATATCGCCAATGGGCGATTTCGCGGCAAATCTAGCAACCCTGCCTTCTCTTGCCATTTTTAGCAACTCTAAACCCTCTTTGCGGAGAAGCTATCTTACCGCGGCTGGACATTTCGGAACAATACACAGTTTTCTAAACTGCCATGAATAAGAGGAATTATTTTCATTATAATTCCAAAATAATCCTCTCATTTTATACTTTGACTTTTTTTCTTCCGATATACATCCAGCGTAAAATCGTATAGATCAGATCTGGCAGAAATTGTCAAGTGTAATGAAAGGAAAAGCCATCCTTCGATACGGAATTTCACGTCCATAACCCTTCGAGGGTTAAAAATAATAATAATAAAAGGATTAAATTTTGCTTATCCGACTTTAATAATTACAACGTCGATTGTATGGAAAGATTTAGTCAATTTCATGCGATGTCGGCCTCTATGTCTATGTCTACGCTACGTAATGCTGGTGAGACCCTATGCAATACTGATTATATGTCTATCAGATCTTTGTAGAAGTAAAGGTACTTTTATTGTTACAATATTATCGTATTTTCTTTTTCATTAGGTCGCACTAGGTTACTAGTGCAATCTTATGCCGGTATCGATCGTGTGACGGTACTATGTGTATTTATGGCAATTTTTTAAGTCGGGTTTGAAGTGTTTTTTTGTGTGTGTGTGTGTGTGTGCGTGTGTTTGAGGTGAAGTTCTGCGATACAAGTCAAAACTGCTGGAGTATTTCATTGTTTTGAAGTACTTGTTCGCGGAATACGAATTAACTTGATTTATATGTTTTTGTAAACTCAAAGAGGAACGCAGATTAGTGAACGCAACACGCTTTATCGTGCCTTGCATTCGAGAGTAACAGCATTAATAAAAGAACTGTATGGCTCCCCTTTCCGAAGCTACTATATTTAAGCAATGAAAGTCTAGGTCAAGGAGAACATGTTAGATAATCTTCCACGACGTGACCTTATTTTTGGAAGTACAGATGTTAGGCCGCCATAGCTGACCGATAGTAGTGACCTTATTTATGAGTGCCCTTGTAGAATTCACCAAAACAAATTGCGCTAAGTGCCATGGCAGTTCCGTCATCTGAAGATATCTGAAACTGACAGAATTAGGTGAGATAACATAGTTGCGGACTTCCGAAAAAATCCTCTGTTCGATATTAGAAAGTCAACTGTTCATTTGTTGAATGAAATGGAACAAAATGATTTTCAATCCACACGTAAATTGAGTTATGTTCTTGTGCACATAAATAAAAAAGCTGATGTGTACACTACATGACTTCCTTCCACGGAATATTAAATTATACGCATTTTTTCCTGCATTTCATTTAAACTTATTGAATTGAATTAAATCTGCTTCGTCCATAGCGTATAAGCCACAATAGTATAAATGCACTCTTTAAAATTCACTATATTTATTTACCATAGCGACACTCTGGCATTAGCTTCACTTAACAGCATTACATCTCATTCATTTTATAACTCAGAATGTTCAAAAATTATATCATCTGAGGTATTACCTAATCGTTGTCACATGTTCTATTCAAATACTGTAATAAATCTAAAACGATAATATAAAAGAAATTAAACAATTAAAAAAAAGAACAGTTTTTCACACACGATTCAGCACTGCTTACCTAATGCTCATGCGCTACTCGTAAACGTTCTCCTGTGTCCGAGACCTACTGGCGACAATATTTGCTGCTAATTACGAAAAACACTTATTTCCTCGAATTTCATTAGAGATATATTTCTCATTCAATTAACACAGTTCTCTCTTCGCGGCAAGGAAAAAATAAATAAAAACTCAAAACATTTTCCTTTAAAATTGAAACATATAGAAAAAATAAAACATCAAGTACAGTTAAAACAATTATAAAAACAATATTTAGAATTAAAGTTACAATTTGTACGCAAAAACAAGCAATCTGGACAGCATGCAAGAAGACAGATTTTTCGGTGCACAAAACTAAAAGTTTCCTTTTGTTTACACTTGGAAAAAAGACACGGAAGGTGCAGAAAAAATTTATTTACTATTCTGCTAAGTTTCAAATGTAAACAAATATGGCTGCTATGGTGAAACAATTAGACTTAGCCGCATGATAATTCTGTAAATTTTGCATGCAGATTAACTAAAAGCATATAAACCTTAACCGGAAGATAAAAACAAGATAATTCAATCATTTTAAAACAAAAATTGCACAATTTACCAACACATAAGCATAAGAACCTCAGCTCGCTGAGCCGAGTAACATAGTGGGTGTATATATATATATACTTATATACTTTTGGTGCGGCGTATTGCAACCAAAACGGCAGGTGCACAACTACATATTATAGCAGTTTTATATACAACGTTTTGAGACTACTCGCTTTTGAGTTATGTGAGGTACATACAGACGTACGTACATACGTCACGAAAAAATCTCTTCTGCATCCATTTAAAATTCTTTTGGGAAAAACGAGTCCTTTGTTCTGTCTTTATCTACAGATGCCACGTCAAAACATCGTTAAATTGCATTCGATAGCGGTCAGAATGGATATTTTTGTTGAAATATTGTACGCAGAATTATGATTATAATACTTCCTTTACTTTGTACAAGGAAGTAAAAAGAAAATTCATTTTCAGCTGATATTGGCGGTAAATTTTGAGGCCGTTTGACAGTCTGCCACCCAAACAAATCGTATATACCAATTTTAACAGTATGACATAAATTTTTAAAATTCATTTCGTACTGTTGCAAACTACGATTTATGGCTATCTCTTTAACTCAAACAGAAGCAGAAATTATTGCTATTTACAAATTTTATTTGACAATCAAATTTCCAGAAGCATAATTTGTCTTTTCAGTCCATAAAACTGCACAAAGCAATTGGTGGTCAAGATGCTGAAGGCTGTGGCCAGTGTGATTGGTGGCCAAATCTCTTAAATTGTCTTGAAGTAGACGTTAATGGACAATATCGTATTCTGTTTCTGTTACTTACAAATTTCCAGCAATTTACACCTAATTGCATATATTGCAGAACAATAATCAAATCCTGCACTTAATAAAATAATGGTTATACTATTAAAACTTATTTAGTTTTAACCGGTTTTGTTCAGTTACTTACATTTTCTATTTTCTCTCATTTTCATTTCCTGCCAGAATGCTATTGTTTCAGTTTCTTGCAGTATGCAAAGTAGGGTAGAAAGATACTATTTGGTATCTGCTGTCTCAATTACTTCAGATAGATTCTCAGAAAAGCTAACAAAAATTCTTCGAAAGTGCTCCAATTTGTGACCATATGAGCTTTTTTCGAACTATTCACTACGAAATGCTTCGTCCCCTTACAGTCTTCATTCTCGGTGAAAATTAGGACTTTCCCGCTTATAAAAATTTCTTGTACAGTTATAACACTACTTTATACAGACGTATTTTATTTTCATAGTTTAATTCCTGCGATTTCCATCAGGATTCTTCTGTTACAGCACTGGGGCGAGTGACCACCCACGTGACCCCGACCTCTGCCCGTTGTGCCATGTAGCTCCTGTTACTGAATTTTAGCACCTATGATTTGTATATACATTGGTGAAATAAATTAAGAGAATTTGCATATTTTATCGAATTGCATGAAAAGAACTGAACTGAAGGAAAAACCTCTGCTTCTTCATAAAAATGCAAATCTTGTAGGG
>KK114977.1:573560-608443 GCA_000611955.2 Stegodyphus mimosarum | reverse complement strand
AGGGAAAATACGTAAGAGAACACGTGTGTGTAGGCGAAGCCAGCAGGAAAACAGGCTTTATTAAGCGCGTGGAGGGTAAGACGAATTCCGTTCGCTAGCACACCTTGCCGAATTTCTTGGTTATATCTTGCAACAATTGGTTAAATTCATATCAGAACAGTAAAAATGAGTAACCACCAACATTTAAATGATAGAATGAGGTGGCTAATTGTGGGGAGGTTAGAGACAGGCCAATCGCAAGTCTAGATATGCGGACAGTTTAATTTAACGCCCAGCGTCTTGTATAACCTATGGAAACAGTTCTAGGATACTGGATCCATCGAGAGAAAGCTTAGGCAAGATCGTTCAAGAGACGCGACGGCCAGAGAAGATCGCTGTTTGTCCATTTTAGCGAGGCGTAACAGAAGGGCTATAGCTTCTGAGGTCTTTTGGGACCTGTATGTAGCCACAGGAACCCGGAGGTCTCTCGGAACCTGTATGTAGCCACAGGAACCCGTGTAACAAGGGTCACTGTTTCCAAAAGACTGCATGAGAGAGGGTTGTTTGCCAGAAGACCGGATGTTTGCGTCTGGCTCACGTCTACGGACAGAAGAATCCGATTAGCATGGTGCAGGCAGCATAGTGATTGAAGTACGGAGCAATGGGCGACCGTTCTGTTCACCGATGAGTCCCGGTTTAGCCTAAACACCGATTTTCGCCGTACTTACATATGGAGAGAGCCATGGACCCGCTACCTACCCTCCAATGTCCTCAAAATCAACAATTATGGCGGTGACGGTGTAATGATCTGGGCAGACATCCTGTTGGATGGCCGAAATCCTCTCCACGTCTTTGACAGAGGCTGTGTGACTGGTGTGAGGTAAAGGGATGAGGTCTTGGAGCCCTAGGTTCGCCTTTTCCGGGGTGCAGTGGGGCCCAAGTTCATCTTACAGAACGATAACGCGAGGCCAGATAGAGTTCTTCTGGTCGACGAATTTCTCGAGAGTGAGGATATTCATCGGATAGATTGGCCAGCCAGGTCTCCAGACATCAACCCGATAGAGCATGTCTGGGACGCTATGCGGAGGGCAATTGCAACTCTCAACATCACTCCGAGAACCATTCAGGAACTGAAAACAGCATTGCTGAATGAATGGGACCCATTGCCACAGGCACTGATAAACTGCCTTATTTATAGTATGACATCACGCTGCGAGGCCTATATGGCTGTAAGAAGGGACTATACCCCCTATTAACACATTTCTTTTGTGTCTTCTGCAACCGCTGTTTCATACTTTCAGACTCCCATAAGTGTTACATACGAACATACACAGTCCAGTCACATTAATGTGACCATCTGTCAAAAGCCAGAATAACCACCTTTCGCAGAGCGGACTGCTGCGAGACGTGCAGGAAGAGAGTCACATAGGTCCCTGAAGGTGTTCTCTGGGATGTTGAGCCATGCCGACTCTAATGCCGTGGCCAGCTGCGCTAGATTACGCGGTTGAGGATCCATGGCGCGAACAACTCGATCGAGATGGTCCCACAGATGCTCGATTGGGTTTAAGTCAGGTGAGTTTGCTGGCCAGGGGAGGACGGTAAACTCATCCTGGTGCTCTTCGAACCACGCACGTACACTGGCAGCTGTATGGCACCTCGCATTGTCCTGCTGGAAGATGCCATCATCCTGAGGAAAAACAATGCGCATGTAGGGGTGAACATGGTCCGCAAGGACAGATGCGTACTTGTATTGATCCATTGTGCCTTCCACAATGATCAGTGAACCTAGAGAATGCCAGGAAAACATTCCCCAGACCATAATGCTCCCGCCTCCAGCTTGGACCGTTCCGGCAATGGTTGCAGGGTGGTTCCTTTCAGAGGTTTCACGCCTTATACGCCAACGTCCATCTGTCCGATGGAGCATAAAACGCGATTCATCCGAAAACGCAACCTGTCGCCACTCAGTGGACGTCCAGCTGCTGTACTGGCGTGCAAATTCTAGCCTTCGCCGTCGATGAACAGCAGTCAGCATAGGTGCACGAACCAGGCGTCTGCTTCGGAGGCCCAGACGCAGCAATGTTCGCTGAATAGTACTTTGGGAGACACTTTTGGTAGCCCCTTGGTTCATTTTGGTGGTCAGTTGCTCAACGGTAGCCCGTCTATCTGCCCGAACGCATTTCCGCAACCGTCGTTCGCCTCTGTCATCTATGGCCCGTGGTGCACCACATTTGCCACGTCGCTGATTTTGGACAGTCCCATTTTGCCATGCACGGTACACTTTTACCACGGCGGCACGCGAACAGTTCACAAACTCAGCCGTTTCGGAAATGCTTCCACCCTTGGCCCGAAAGCCAATGATCATGCCCTTTTGGAAGTCGGATAAATCGCTTCGTTTCTGCATTACGCCAACGATTGAAATGTTTTCCGAAGCCCTCACACACCCTTTATATACGCTCAACTGCACTGTGCTGCCACCTGCCTTCTGTGATTGGTTATTTAACTCTGACATGGAAAGTACGTTGTGGTCACATTAATGTGACTGGACTGTGTATGTGTCTATTACAACTGTTGAAAATTTATTTATTTTGTTTGTATTGCATCAACTTATGTTCACACCAAATTTTTTTAAAATATGTCCGGTAGTTCTGGAGATCGTACATCAAATATGGAAATTCTCTTAATTTATTTCACCAGAGTAGATTCATGGACTGTCTTCTGCAACTAATTATATTTAATCTTATATCTTCATTTATTATTTATTCTACTTTAATGAATCTTGTTTACTGCACTTTTGGACGAATTCAATCCATATCGCATGATACCGCGATCATGAACAGCGATTGGATATGCTGTCTCAACAGTATTGTTATCGAAGTTAATCTGCATAGCCATTGGATAGTTATATGACTGTTTCATGTATCAATTACTCATCCTTCATCCATCCTAGATTCTATAATGTGTTACCAGGACTTGTATAATCAAAGGCAAGTATTTAAGTGTAAGCAGGTGTATAATGTAAACGGTCTTTGCTAAAGCAAGGCACAACCTGCCAATTGTAACTCTTCGTTGTATAATGTAATTGCCAATGTATAGGCAACTCTAGATAAAGGTGGACGTGGTGCTGTACTGATTAACCCAAATGGTAAAGGGACAGGCCCACGTTCTCCGTCGCTTATCGCTTATCCATTCTAGTTGTCCTTCTGGACTCATTGACTAGTGAATCACTCTACTTCAAGCGCCACTGAGTCAAACACATCAAGACAGCCGGAAAACAACTTGCTTTTAGCATGTTAATCGCGGCGACTAGCGGAACCTGGAACTTCCGATAGGGCGTGTTCTGACTTTCAGCCACGATGCTTCGCTGATACTTAAGCTTGCTGTATTTTTGCCATGAATTGCCGGTTTATCCAGGTCGGTGGTAGGGCTAACAGCCAGCTAGCTTTATGTAGCTTTGACTGATTATTTAACTTAGGCTTAATTTTATATTTCTAGTTTTAGTTACTGGCTGAGCTGTAAGCACACCAGGAGTGCCGACTGTAAATCCTTTGTTGAGTTGAATAAAAGAGTGTTTTCACCCTTTTTAAGTTTTGTTATTGATATAATTTGATCTTAGCGAATAGTCGCGTCGCAGTTGAAGTAAAGGTCTAGCCAAGAAAATTAATTTAGATTTCGCTAGAATCTTACAATTTTCACACGTTTGGACGCACTTTTCAATTACATAGCGAAAGGACATGATAAGAAGAGAGAAATTACCTTACATTCTGCCCCACCCGTTTAAAGGTCGAGTGGGGAGAAGGGATCAAATTGCTAAATCCTGGTGGTGACGAATTATCGTCCCCCACATTTTAGTTCGTACGCCAATGATAAGGTACAATTAAACATTTTTAAAGCAAGAAATAAAAAAAGAAAGCTTTCAGATTTTCCTTTACCTTCAAAGGGGCGCTTTTTTTATAACATTTTGTGTGTTACTTTTATTTATTAAATATCATGTTATTCGCACTTAAACAATAAATTTCAATTTAACAGCAATATCGAAAAATAATTTTAAAATGAGCGTATCTTTAGAATTTCCGATACACAGTTTGGCGCACTAAAGATAAAAATGTTTTTCCCCCTATAGTGCTGCCATTCCTCGCTTTGAAATCCTTGAGTTTGTTAATCAAAAATTCTTTAATGTCTGACAAAGCATAAAGTAGATAATAAAACATTCCAAATTAGGGCTTCCAGATGCCTAATATTCGGTGGAGGATTACATTATTCAAAATTTGATGGCAGTAAGTACCGTTGTTTTATCACAATGCGAGAAACATACATATATTTATGCAGTTTCTTCATTATTTAATTTCTTTAAATATAATACAGGACTCTAATATTTGGCGGTAGCAGTTTGAAAAGTGAATCAACGCAAAATGACAAAACGAAGTTAATAGCCCTTCTGGGCTAACGCCCTTTGGGCTAAAAGGTCAGCTATGCCCTCGACGGGCCTCCGATTGCTAGTCGAATATGCTTTCCAATTATACCATGAAGGCACGGGATAAGGTGGGAAAAAATAATTTACAGAATTACAGAAATATTTATTTTCTATAAACGGTGAATTATAGAGGGAGTCGAACTGAACAGAATATAATTTCTGAACATTTTAGGTGCATCGGTTGGATTTATGAGTTTATTTGAGTATGGTAAAGCATTCGAGGGCTGTATGCCTAAGAGGAGAGATTCCTTCAATGAAGACTTTCTAAGGAAAAGTGCCTAGTATATAACGATGTGCATGGGAAAAAGCACGAAAACATCCCTGCAAGCTGGCCTGTTCGCCGGGATTCAAACCCTGTCTCTGCTGCCAGTGTTCAGCGACTTTACCGCTCGGCCGCTGGTGGCCTTTCATCTGCCAAATCATGGCTATTTAGTAAGGCATATTTCAAATATTTAAATACATATTAACTCAATTTTTCATCTAAGCAAGAAACTTCCGTGGATTATCTTTGCGAAAACTTTTAAACAACCGTCTTGAGAAAGCAGAACGGAGAGTATTTTCTTAAGTCTGAAAAAAATAAACTAGACTCGCTTGAGCTGCATTACTTTCTAAATAATACCCATGCAGGTATATACTACAGTAATCGGAACAATTGTACTATAAACTCTCTTGTTTTTAAACAACAAGCAAGAAAAGAGAAAAACACAAAGTTTCTTAAACTTTGAAGCTTACCTCTTAAATAACTGACGATATGCTAAAGCGGGTGCTTCGATATTCTCTGGATACTCCGTTACTATGGCAACGGCCATTACATAACAAATGCTCGGAGAATGGGCCGTTATTTCGAGCTAATAATAGGATTTAGAGTGGAAGATTCGACCTTACAATTCTCCGCCTCTGCGAGATTTATGGCCATCGAACGCCAAATCAAACTACGATTGTTATGTCCCTATAACGATTGCGATTCGCTACATGGGTAAAGCGGAGCCCATTTAAGCGGAGCGATGCTCTCATCTTTCGAACATTAGAAACAATCAGTGTCTCGTTTTCCTCTTATCAAATTATTTATCCTCTTATCTCAGTCATGTATTTAGCTTTCATTTAATACAGTACCGTCTCTGCCTCCTTAGAAGTCACGCACTTTAGTGCAGTCTGCTTTGTTACACCCACAAAACAAAAAAATTAAGAATAATAATAAATTTTGTAGAAAGAAAGAATAGGGAGTAACTGATGTACGTTCCTGATTCTTCGGGGTTATTACTTGGGATAACACGTTTAACCCAAAAACAGTTGAAAAACAGGGAAAAGGTATAAACCATACTGTAATCAATAAAAAGGTTTTTTTTTTAATACGTGTAGAAATTTACTTTCATTTGAAGCAGTTTAATCTTGAGAATAAATTCATCTGGTTACGTAAATTAAATCAGCATTAAAAAAAATATACATAAAAAAACGGCACTTGCAATTAATGCAAGAATGAATAGAATTAGAAATGACGCAACTAAGTTATAAATGACATAAAAAAACAATATCTACGAGAGCACATGAAAAACGTTATTGAGTTGAAATTCACAACATAAAAGAAGGCCGTTGAAAAGTTCCATTTTTCACTAAGCAGCGTTAATATATTCTGAAATATGCACAATTAAATTACGCACCGTTAAAACTCCCAAATGAAATTCATCTGCTATTACTGATATTACCGCATGCATTTTTCGTTCCGTTTTTGTGCTTTTCATAAACATTGCATTACATTGATGATTTGTGATAGTAATTCTTTTCATAGCTACCAGCAGCCGCGCGGTAAAATCGCTGAACATTGATAGTTCCAATCTGCGTTCGATTGCAGGCGAACGGGCTAGCTACATGGGTCATTTCGTGGCTTTAGCCATATGTAGCGTGTATATAAGCAGTTTCCCTTAACCCTCCACGAAAACATCCCTTCCCTTTGGCAGATATCCTACTATGTCTTGCCATAATCAATTAACCAAACCTTTCGATAGCTATATAATAAACAAATGTTTTCTTAGGCAGAACCGAGTTAATCCTTAATTCTGCTAATCGGCCTTCGGTTAAGACCCACTAGGGGCCGAGTGGTAGAGCCGCTGAATGCTGGTAGTTCGTTTCGAGGATCGAATTCCGTCGAACGGGTTAGCTGCTGATTTTTTTTGTGCTTTTTCCCCATGTGTAACGCGTAAACGAGCCAGTTCCCCTTAGAAAGTCCTCCATGAAGGTATCTCTCCTCTCAGGCAGATAACATCGAGAGCTTTGTCATAATTCAATAGATAAATAAATAAACCATCTTCGGGAATTGATGGCATTTGCTTTTACCTCGTAGGACTTTAAGCAACAGTAGTTTTTTTTAGGGTTTTAGGAAAAATGTCACCCGGAAAATAAGGAACGGTAAGATAGGCACCGGAAAATTAGGAAACAGAAAATAAATCACCATTCTTTTGCAATAGGAAAAATAAGGGATGTTTAAAAATGTCGCCAAGATGGGAGATAAAAGTTTTATCATAACAACCATACCTGCGGCATAGGGAAATCTTCTGACGATAATTCAAAGAAGATAAGCGAGCTGCTGGCCTGTCCGATGGTAAAAATAGAGGGTTGACCAGCGGGTCTTGGTCATTAGTGATTGTTCCCCTCAAACCCCATGTAGTTATAGCCTTAAGCTGTGGTTCAGGGGTGAAACATTGTCGCATAACTGAGCGTTAAAAGCAGTATTATAACAAACCGTTTTAGGTGCAATTTAGTCACAGTTTGCGATAAGAATATTAAAACTTGCTGTCGAAATGACCTTGCTCGGCTGCAGCTAACTCAAAGTCTTACCCTTAAAACCTCCCTCAAGAGAGCCCGCTATAACCCTGCCGGTTAAATTAGAATTTCGCAGGTTTCCCCAACTCCGATTGGGGACATTATTTAACGAGATTTTAGAGTTCTCCGTTCCTTATTTTCCGGGTGATATTTTCTTCGTTCTTTATTTTCCAGGGGCTTTTTTTCCGTTTCCCTTTTTTCTGGGTGACATTTTTTTCGCACGCCTTTTTTTAGGGTTCTGAATATGGAAGGTACGTAACCCATCAATGACCGAGTGGCTAAGACTATGGTAGTTCAACCCGGGTTCAGGTCCCGGCAAAATGGCTGGCTGCATAAGTTTTTTTCATGAGTTTCTTTATCTAACGAGGATATAAGCCAATTTGGCTTAAAATGTTTTTCAAGAAGTCATGACTTCCTTGAGCATGTAGACCTCATATTGTTTGCCATATTCAAACAATCCAATTCTAAAGCGCTTAATATTTTTACCAGTAGGTGGTGTTATATAATTTCTTCCCTTTTTTTAAAATTTCAAATAAGTTTCTAGCTAAATCCTTTTCCTTATTTCATTTTGAGCAATTTGGCATTTAGAGCCTGCAGGTTTTACTTGACGAACTGGGTACGTGTAGTATTTGTAGGATATGCATAATTTCTGAATGTTTGATATTTTGGGAATGTAAACGTCTTTGCCTGAATTTTTCTTCAGCAGTAGTTTAATGAGTTTCTGAAAACACTTAAATCATCTCTGATAATTTTCTTGGCTGAACTAAATCTTCCTATTTATTACTACAAATTAAAATAAAAACTAAACCCTAAATAAAAAGATTAATGTCGAAAATAAAAAAAAGAACGGAATTGAGATTAATAAGAACGTGGCTGCCAAACGAAATGATTCCTACTCACGGAAAACGTTTTGATGAAATTACGAATATATGGGTGACAACACTGTAGTCATTTTTCATACATGTTCATTCTTTACTTTACTTTAAATATGCTAGACCATGCCAAACATTTGAATGCATTTGATATGCATTGCATCTTTCTTTGCGTGCGATAATGTCTCCAATTTTATGGAGTGTTCTAAATACATTAATAATTTGTTTAATACAAGAAAGTATTCAGATATTTTCTGGCAACCCAACAATATTTAAAAAGAATATCGAAAATAATCAAATACATTAAATTGCCATTCAATACTGTTGGAGGATCCATAAAAAAGAAGAATAAAAGTAAAGAGATAGATGAATTATTGTTTTAATTAACTGTATCAAAAGAACTAATCAAAAGATGTTCTTAAAGAAATGAAGACATAAACTTCAAGTAGGTTTTCAGAACATGGAATTCTATATTTTGAAAGGCCTAAACGCATTGTAATATTTTTGTTGACATGTTACACGCTTTGTAGTGATTTTGATCATACACAGATTAACCGTAACACTTTTCATTGCTTTAGCATATAGGTATGTTTCTGTTACATTTCAAAAATTGGGAAATCTTAGAATTTACCCGTGAATACTACATATATTGCAATATATGTACGACATATGCAAGTATTTGTTGATGAAATGTCGAAAGTTTTTAATTCAATAAAGCACCTCAACCTTGGAGTTTCCCAACAGATGACTGTAGGGATATTGTTCGGAGAACATTGACGCCAAAAAGGGAGAAACAGCTTATTGTGGTATGGCTGGCAATGGTTGTCATTCGATGACGTACTTCCTCTAAATAGACGGTCGTAATACTTTACCTTGCTAAGGGATTATCTGTAGTATTACTTATTATCTGCAGTATTTATTATTGTAGTATAGTAATTAAAGGGAGAAACAGCTTATTGTGGTACGGCAGGCAATGGTTGTCTTCGATGACGTACTTCCTCCAGGTAGACAGCCGTAATGCATTTCCCTTGCTAAGGGATTATCTGTAGTATTACTTATTATCTGTAGTATTTATTATTAGTATTTATTACTGTAGTATTTATTATTAGTATTTATTACTGTAGTATTTATTACTGTAGTATTTATTATTGTAGTATTTATTCTGTAGTATTTGATTATCTGTAGTATTTACTTGGCATGATGAAATGTCGCCCCTACCCTTAAAGAAGCCAAGTTGCCGCAACCAAGGCTGTTCTCCGAACAATATCTGACTGTAGTTATCCAGACTTACTAATGTTAGTAGGTATAAACATAATATAGCGAAACACATTCTTTTTTCTCACGTGTAAACGCGGATTTCAGTTGTTATTTTTTTTCATTCGACCCACTAAAATGAGCGAGTCCGATCTGAATACATTTTTCGGATTTAAACTTTGGCAAAACAAACAGTCTTACTTTAGTCAAGATTTTAAATGAAACTCTGTCGAATTCTTTGCTCCTGAAGAAAAAGAATATGAGTCTTATTGTCGTGGAAATCGATTTAGTTTTATTTAAAATCTATGCCAAAATTAGATTGTTTGTTTGCTCAATTTCGAGTTTTATACTGACGTGTTTCTTTTCCTACATGATTTTTATGAATGTTTTAGAAGTAATGAAATAATAACAATTTTTTCTTAACTAATGCAAATTTGAATAAATTGTTGATTAATAAGAAAAGGGCGAATTTCTTATGTATTCAATATACTTTTTATAAATAGTAACATATTTAGGGTATTCGAAAAGTAATCTGTGCTATTCCATAGCACGAGATAGGATAGGCAGAACGCTGAAGATGGACCCCCGTCCTGGGTCTGCCTTATCGGGGTGAGTGTGTCCAAACTTCAAAGACCCCTTCATCGGCGACGCAGACCACACAGTCCCTGTTCGGCTTTATACGTTGATCAGCAGGGCAAGAAGATACACAATGCAAGAAAAAGAACGCTAGGACACCTTTGCCTCGGGACACCACTCCCTCGCCTCAGAAGAACTACTTGGTGCCTTGCGTCACTCCGACAGTCCCCGTCGCTGGAACTATGAGGACCAAATCCCCGACGACTAGGTCGGTGATCTCCGATCTAGCTCCACCACAGACAGAGGAACAGACACGACAGTACCAGTACGGTCCCTGCCAAGCCTGAACCAACCTAAGAATAAACTCGGACTCTAGTCCTGTGAAGTCAACTTATATACCCCCGTGGTTGAGACTGCCTAAGTACAGATTCTAGCCAGTACTTCCCAAGAATTCTACTGAGTCAACCCCGGGGGGGGAGATAGGATAGGCAATAGGATTTTACTGTTGTGCAGTAAACCCCTGAAAAACTATTTTTCGATTTTTTTATAAAAGATACCACATTTTGTCTATTTCTCGCTAAGCGATAAGAAACAAGAAAGAATAATAAATATGTTTACTTTCAATGAAAACTTCTGTTACCCGAGAAATTCGAGTAGCGATAGCGCTTCCTGAAATGCTTAGCGCATGTGAAATTCATCGCAGAATAGGTAGCATTGCAATCGCTTTATGACGATACGTTGTCATAAATTGCTAACACCTTTATGAAAGTCGGCCACTGTTCCAAAAGACAAAAATATTTATAAGGATGCCCCGCCATAATGGTGCTGCATTCTTATGAAGACCAATTTCTAACTTGTAAAATTCAATCTTCACAAAGATGGCAGCACATTTATGACGGAACACAGTTGTGCGAGTGAAAGTTTGCGTTTATTATTATAAATATGCTACATCTTTATGCACGTCGGCCACTGTTCGAATCGCTTGATAAAGTTATTCTGGCATAGAGGTGCTCTGTCACTCTTATGAAGATTAATTTCTAACTTGTAAAATGCAACTATCATAGTGCTGGTAACTTTATGAAGATTTACGGAATAATGCAGAACATTACCAAAAAGTCTAACATATCAGTGCATAATAAAGAATTTCAAAGATCGCTCGCTATCAATAGTGACTGGTTATTTCGTTGAAGAAGCTGACCAATGCGTTCGCGCAAATTGCCATATCGCTATCTTTGAGCTTTCTTGAGAATTTCCTCATTTAATGTTGCTGAATGAAATCATCACAGAAAGATTTTACTACCAAAAATTTTGTGCAGAGGACGGCATAAATTCATAAAACCACACGACATGGAGCAGCTTTTTGTGTCAATGTCTCTCTGAAGGAAAAGCCGTTTTTGAGCAATTTGGCGATTAGTGGCAAACATTGGATGAAGATTTTCAATACTGAAACTGACACGAAATTTCTTCAAACATTGAGCACTTTGTTATACAAATAACCAATAACTGTGAATGTTCCGAATATGGGAGACTGAGAGATTAATTAGTTAAAATAAAACGTATTGGGGGGAGGTTGATGGTACGCTGCGCTGATACCGCGACACCATGTGGTAACCGGGGTTGTTTCCGTTTATTAAAGTTGCGTTTCTTACTGCATATGAACTAAAATACATTTAATATAAACCTACGAGAAGTACCATTAATAATATAAACAACATTGATGGCATAGAAATAATTATTGTAGATTATTGTCCTCATTATCATAATTTGAGGATCTTTCTAAAGGGAAGAGTTCCTCTAGTTGAGAGTTTCAGAGCATTCTCAGTTCTTGCCTTGTCTAAAACAGTTTGCAGACTGAGTAAATTTTTCGTTTGTTTATTTATGTTATGCCGGTTTATGTTACCTCTTATTTCGGTTGTTTATGTATGTTACCTCTCATTTGTTTTAGTTGAAATGATATCAGAGAAGCAACAGGAGCATTGGTCCATCATCCTCTCTGAAATCGACAGGCTTTGGTGACAGACACGGTACAGATCACTAAAATTCCTTGACACTAGCCATGAAATTATGATTCTTGAAATTTCAAGTGGAGCCGTAACTGAACGAATTATTACTTCTACAATAATTCGTTTGTTGTCTCAATAGCTCCAACACTGCGACCTGGGGGGCGGGGACCGTACGCATGAATTTCTTATCTTTGTGTGGTCTGCCGCAGGTACGAGAACTATTTGCTGAGAGTGAGATGCCTTCGTGCAGAACTTTTTGGAAAACTGTAACACGTTAACGTTAGACATAAGAAAAAAGAGAAAAAAAAAACCTCATACAACGACTTGTTTGGCTCGAATTTGAATTCCAATCGAATTGTTGCTAGTGTTCAGCAGTCGTAAGGGTAGGGGCAATTTGCCCAGAAGGATTACTAATTTCGTTTTGGCATTTTGCGTCAATTCACTACAAGCGTTGTTTCACGTTTCCAAATTGTTGCCACCAAATACTATGGCCTTGTATTATGTTTAAACAAATTAAGTAATGGAGAATCTGAATAAATGCATATATGTATTGCGCATTGTGATAAAACGACGGTATCTAGAGCCATCAAATCTTGAATAACGTAATCCTCCACCGAATATGAGCATCTGGAAGCCCAAATTTGAAATTTGGAATTTGTTTTATTATCGATTTCATATTTTGTAAAACTTTAACGGATAGTTGATGGACAAACTCAGGGATTTCAATGCGAGCAATAACAACGTTGTACAGAAAAAAAGAAACATATTTATTTCCTCGCTTGAGACTGTGTATCGGAAATTCTAAAGATATGCTCATTTTAAAATTATTTTGCGATATTGCTTATGAACTGCATTTTACGGCTTAAGTGCGAAGAACATGATATTTAATAAATAAAGGTAACACATAAAATGTTAAAAAAACGCCCCTTTGTACGTAATTTAAAATCTAAAACCTTTCAGATTTTTTTAGTATTTTTTTTAGAGCGTAAGATGACTTTTGGGATATATCAATTCATTATGCACTGCGATTTTCATGCATTATATTGTTACGAATTTTGCATTTAGTTAGATATTTTTAATAGAATATGATTTATTTTTTTTATTTCGCAGTGCAGCGCGTGACGTATTTTAAGCGAAAGATACTCCGAAAAGTAAAAATCCAAGAGCATGTGCATTTAACATTGAATAAAAGTTTATCTCTGTAACTGATATTTAGTTTGAACAAATGTAATTGACTAGTATGCTAGCTGTAACTGTAATTCTACACTTTTTGCTTTCCAGAAGTTGGTAGCACTCCCTCTCGAGTCCGATTTAAAAAGCTGTAAAAGCCGGAGAGAAACATCTCAGCTCAGTTGTTTAGATAGCTGTTAATGTTGATTGTAGCGAATTCGTGGTGAGATCAGATTAGCTTTCTCTGAGCTTTGGATTGCGTTCTATTTAACGTTTGAGTAGTTTAAAATATAGCTACTGTTTATATTGCATGATTGTGATATTGTACGAATATCTTTGAGGAATAATCCAGCGTTTTGTTATATCTGTTGTGATTGGAGTAAATTTTATTAACTTTTTATTGAGCTTGTGCATTCAATCTATTATAGGAACCCGTACGCACGCAACAATATTAATGAATCTAACTGTTATAATGAATCTGTTATCTTTCGTACATTGAGTAGCCATAAACATAATGATTCCGAATAATAAAGCGAAATTGCAGCGAGAGTTCACTTTTCTAATTACTATGGTTGAAAATGTCATACCATGTAATAGGATATCTCCAAAACACTGAAAAAAACCTAACGGAAATTTCAATACAGTAATTAGATAATTGCGAACATTTCTCGTTTCTGTTTTTAATTAAGCAAAAAAGTGTCTTATTTAATCGATAACAGTTGGTTTTAATCCCCCGCCCCCTCTAGCAAAGTCAGGAAGCAAAAGAAAGCGATTGAAAATACCTTGATTTCTAATTTCTATGGAAACGATTCAACACAAAAATTCTAAAACGCCTTTCTTCTTTTAATTTGGCTACAACAATTCTCTTTTTTGCTCCCTGCACAATTTTAATGACGGAACGAAAAACAGTTTGTTTAATTATTTCCTTTTCTCTTTACATCGCAAATAATTATATCTTCTTGTTTTTTCGCAGAATTTTTAGGTGCTTGGATATTTGAAAGGAATTACATGTTTTTGATCGAACAGTAGTCAAACAATACAAACGCAAGTTCATAAAAATTTGAAACTTCTATTTGAAAAGAATTTAATGGAAATATAACTGCAGATCCCCCCTTAAATGTCCAAAAATCATTGAAACGTGTAAATTATAATTTTTTCCATTAATTATGCTAGGAACTGTAAATTTACCCACTTTTTAAATTACTAGAACTTCTATTCATTTCTAATGAAAAGCAGTTTATCGAGAATTCTCCAGTAATTTTCTTTTTTATATATTCATTGAAAATATAAAAAGTAAAGAATACAAAAATAGAATTTATTCAGAATTTACCTGGCATTATAAAGTTGAAAGAATTATATTCTGAACTTGAAATATTAAAGTGATATAGATTTTTGTTTTCCGTTCGAGATATAGGCGCAAATGTGATCAAAAACGGGTGCTCAGTCAGCGCTCATTGCACTCTGTAAGTGTTAAAATAGTTCGTTGCATTATGTAATACTATGTATGCTCATTGTACTATGAGTATGTTCGGGTCCATTGTACTATGCTATTTGATTTAACATTTCTTTAACATATTTTATGCACCAAACTCTATCACTTCATAAATCATATTCTCGGCTTCTTTATCAACTTCTAAATTATTATATACTAGCAGAAGTCCCCAATGCCAGTTAAGTCAGATTGAGAGTAATGTATCTAACAACACAATGGACGATACCGCTGCAATCCTTGTCTAATAACGATGCAAAAAATAAGTTTCACAGTCATACATTACGAAACCCACATAGAATATGTCGATACAAAAATAGCTAATTCTCTCTCACTGTATCATTAATAATGCCACGCAGTTTTTAATGATTTTCGTCTTTCTAATTAAATGGTCATAAAAGCTCAAGTTCCATTCCATGTTTCACCTATGTTCAATTTTAGTCCATTAAATGTGGCAACAGATGGATCATAATTAATCAGAAATCAATAAAGCGAACAAACAAACACACAAACAGACATTCTTCTTTATGTATATAGATTTTGTAAAACTTATAAATTGTTGATTAACAAACTCGATTACGATTTGAAAGCGAGCAGTAGCAACACTTTTCGAAATAAAGCACCTTTATCTCCAACGCCGAGACTGTTGCCACTCGAAAAATGAGTGCGAAAATGAGCACTTTCAGAGTTTTTAATTATTATTTCGACTGATTCAAAGTCGTACGAAGATGGGCATTGTAAAAATGGCTTCCCATGAATTTTTAGAATCGGGAATAATGCATTTAATATCTGGCATCTATTTTTATTTCATCGTAAAACTTAGAAATTTTTTATTAACAAACTCTAGGATCTGAAAACGAGCAGTGGCATCAACTTTCGAAATAAAGCAGATTTTCATCTCCAGCTTGCGAGACTGTTGCCACTCTGAAAAATAAGGGCGAAAATTATCGTTTTTCCGAATTTTGAATTAATATCTCGGATTTTTGTTTTTTTTTTTGGGGGGAGGAAAGTGGACAACGACCTCTTTCAAGGCCCAGAAAAGAATTGTAGGAAGTTTGGTGACGCTAGCTGTAGTAGTGACTGATTTCTTAGAGGAAAACAAACAGCCTTACTATTTTATACATATAGATAGGTAGACGTGGAGTTACCAGATCAACATGTTTATTTGAACTAGTTTATGTACTTTAAAAGCGCATGTGTATATGCATGTATTAATGTATAAATTCATAGCACCTACAATAGAAATTTGGTAACATCGTGGTAGAATTCTTTCCATTACGATTAATCGATTTGACAAAGTAATGGTATTAGTATCACTGATACAGCAACATATTTCACAATTATCTCATGGCTCGCGGGCTAGGTGCGTGAGCATTTTCCTGATTTCTCCAATGTGTAGCTCGTATACGAGCCAGTTTCCTTTAGAAAGTTCTCCACGAAGGCATCCCTTCCCTTAGGCAAAGTGCTTTGATATAATCAACTAATCGAACCAAACCTATTCCTTCTTCAAAATTTTATTCCTTTTTCAGCTTACCAGCAAAATTTTGATTGTTTCGCACGTTTACTCTTTTCAAAGACAGTCTCAGGCATGATTTAAGGTGGTAAGTTGCAGTTATGATTAAGACAAGACTTGTGCAGGCCGATGAACGCTTTTCCAAAGTAGATCAGTTGTCGTGCTTGCGTAAAAAGGAACGACTGTCATATATGACTGGTTTCTAATCTCGGTGTGGTAGTTATTGTCAAGTCTCATTTTAAAGAAAAAATTGAATATTGTTCGAAGAACAGCCTTGGTTGTGCCAACTTGGCTTCTTTAAGGGTATGATCGACATTTCATCATGCCAACGGAAGTAAATATCATATGAGGAATAGGCGCTAGGGAGAAAAGGAAAATATATGGAGAAAAGCGGGATTAAAATGTGCTTATATTTGTTTGGTATCTAATAGCCAATTTGGTTCTGTTATATTGCTAAATTAGCATTGAAAATTGATTAATGTGCATTTATGAAGAAAACGTAGGGCAATTACTTTTCGATTTGATTTCATATATGTATTAATATATCACATTTCTGCTCGTATGATCTACATATGTATCTGATAACTAGCTACTTTTAACACTTATTTCTGGATGTGTATTATTTTACAACTTTTTCTACTTTGAAAACCCAAGTATTGACACATTATGTGTATGCTTGTGAAAATATTAATATTTCAGATATTCTCGTATAACTAGGTATACTATAATCTCAGGAAAAGTAAACAGTAAACACAACGATACGTTTCGTTTACATATCCCGATTTGCTACTACAGATAATCCCTTAGCAAGGGAAAAGTATCATGGCTGTCTCCCTAGAGGAAGTATGTCATCGAATGACAACCATTGCCTGCCATACCACAATAAGCTGTTTCTCCCTTTTTGGCGTCAAGGCTGTTCTCCGAACAATATCCAAAAAATCTTACATTTTTAACAACAAGGTAAAGCAATAATAAATTTTCTACATGGAGTAGCATTAAGTATAAAAAATGTGGGGAAGCAGCTTGCAAATCATCCACTATTTTGATATAGCTTTAATCGAAGAGATGTAGCAGATGTTAACAAAACACGACTTTTATGTGGGTTCTTTCAATCCAAAATGTATAATCCTGCAATATTATTACAAACGCTGTGGCGAAAAAAGGGAATTTGACTGTTTCAAACTTGGCGGTTATGGATGCATACAGGAATTCATTTAATGTCTAAGAATTCCTAATAAGACATTCAGCCAATAAAATGGATTTGGTTTGGTTTATTTGATTATGGCAAAAATCTCGAGTGCTATCTACCAAAGGTAGATGCTTCATGAAGGATTTTTTGAAGGAAACTGGCACGTATAAACGTCATGCATAAGGAAAATCACAAAAACAACCATGCAGCCAGCCACCGTCCATCGTTTGGGGCCGAACTATCAGTGTACAGCGACTTTGCCGCTCGACCCGGGTTCGAACACAGGCAAGCGGGCTGGCTGCATGGTCGTTTTTCCATTGTGTAATATGAGTACGAGCCAATTTTCCTGTTTTCCCATGTACAAAATTCACTAATAAGCATAACCAAATCTGATTTGATCTGATTTCGACTTTTGGCAATGAAAACGTTTGGTATGGGTGCAATTTAAATAAAAGTGTGTTACTCTGCGAGAACCCTCAAGGAAGAATTTCCTTCCGTTTGATCAGTAATTCTCAACCTTTTTCGGCCCATGCACCTCTTTTCCTATTGCTAGAGCATCAATACCCTCCTCTTTCCAAAAACTCGAAAATTTGTATACAAATTTATTTAAATTTAGATTACTTTTACTGGGTTTTATAAATGAAGCAAGTACAAAAAATAGTGATAAACACCAAAACTTGAAAGTTTTTTTTTTTTTAATTCTTAAACTAAAAGGCTGGCTGCATCCTCCTCCCACCGCTCGTTGAGAACCTCTGCGTCAGATAGTCCTTGAGTATTTTATCTTAAGTAAGAAAATAAATCGAATTATCTTTGACGCTTTTGTATGATAATCGCCCACAGCAGGAGATTTCATATCCTGCTCTTAATGGAACTATAGTTATTGTGCTTTTTATTTTATACAAATAGCCGATTCGCAAATGCTTACTAATAGTCAATAATAATAATAATCACTGCTCAACACTGATAATTCAACTCAGAATCCCGCAAAAACGTACTACCCGCTGGAATAATATCATGCTTTTCCGCCCACCAGCGGCCAAGTGTGAAGCCAGTGAACACTGGTAGTTCGGTGCGGGTTTCGAATCTTCGCAAGTGGGCTAGCGGCATAAGCGTTTTACGCTTTTCACTTTGTGTAATGCCAATATACGAGCCGGTTTCCCATACAAAGCCTTCCACGAAGACATCTCTACGCCTTAGGCAGATAGCCCTAGAGTTCTTTGCCATAATTAAATAAACCAAACCACCATGCTTTTCCCTACGCGTAAAGTAAAAAAACCAGCCAGTTTCAATTACCTACAAGAAGTCATTCTTCCTGTTAGGCAGATTGACTTCATAAGTTTATTCAAAAAAGTAAAGAACTTATTTCAAATAGGCCCTTGAAATGTGCCCATTTGCAACTGGATTAAATGGTCGACTTGTAACATAAGACAATTTGTCTATCAAAACTGACGCTTCCTTTTCAACACTCTGCCGATTATTTTGATATGCCTTAGTGAAGAATGTTTTAATGAAAATGACTCGTACTCAGGTTATAAATGAGGGAAAACTACCAAGTATGCAGCTTGATAACTGGGATATGAACTGACCACTCAGGTGGTAGACGCATCTATTCTGTTCTGACACTGAGGATAAAATTTGGTCACACATAAAATTTTATTCTACATCAACCTCTTGTAGACTATGCAAGCCGTTTACTTTAGAAACAAATATTATCATTGATTATTTTAGTAATAAATAGGAAGTATTTTGTTCTAGAATCTTAAGTCCTTGCAAGGATTTAAGATTGCTCCTATATGAAAATCGCTGTAAAAGTGCATTAAATTGTGCTCAAGAAATTGTTTTAAAATGTGTAGATAAGGGCCGAAACATCCGATGCTGTTTAATGTGCAGCAGTAAAGATGAAAAATTTAGCAAATTTAGTTTTGAGAAAACTAAAATATAATCTTCATAATAAATTGAAGCCCAAGTATGCAAAAATTCTCAGATTACTAACGTGAAAGTTATTGACCATAAACTACAAACATCCGGAGAATGATTTTATATTTCGTAAATTTTTGGCAGCATTAACTTATTGAAAGTACAGGGTATTTATAAAGTCCCGGACCCATTTTGATGTTTAATAACTAATAAAATAATAAAGATAGATTAAAATTAATAACATAAATAGTTAGATAGACTAAAAAAGTTTCATGACCCTTGTCAATGAACTTCTACGTGTGCCCCCTTAGACGCACGGAGAATATCAAGTCGATATTCAATTTCACGCCAGTTACCGGCAAGCATGTCGGTATCCACAGAGGCTATTGCGGTTGTAATTCTGCCGTTTAGGTCATCAGTGTTCGACACTCTCCTCCTGTAAACGTTGTCCTTTACAAATCCCCAAAAGAAAAAGTCCAGCGGCGATATATCAGGTGATCTGGTCGACACTCTCCTCCTGTAAACGTTGTCCTTTACAAATCCCCAAAAGAAAAAGTCCAGCGGCGATATATCAGGTGATCTGGTTGGCCAAAGAATTGGACATCCTCGCCCAAGCCATCTTCGTGTAAAATGGTCATTCAAAGAACTACGAACGATGGTACCCCAATGAGGTGGTGCACCATCTTGTTGCAAAAAGACATGTGGCTGAAGCTCTTCTAGTTATGGAAATAACGAAGTTTTCCAACATGTCTAAGTATACGACTGATAAGATCGTCTTTTCTGTAAAAAAGAAAGACCCAATGACTCGGTCGTGCATTAGTCCACACCACATATTAAACCTTTGGGGAATCCCTTTGTGCCTCACGGTATTCATGGGGGTTTTCAGATCCCCATATGCGCACATTATGGCGATTAACAATGCCAGAAATCATGAAAGGATGCTTCGTCGGAGAACATTACAGAAAAGTACAGATATTTAGACCGGAAAATGAAATTATCTGAAATTAACCACACGCTCAGACGATATTTACAAAAGTAAAGATATTCAAACCTGAAAAGAAAAATATATAAGTTATTCCATCAATAAATGCCGTAAGTTTGTTTATATCTGCATTATTTTATAAGTTATTAAACATCAAAATGGGTCCGGGACTTTATAAACACCCTGTATTCTTCCAAAAGTCACATCAAATCTAGAAGAGATACCAAAATAGATGTTTGTCATAAAGGTGCAAGGTTTTCAATTAAATTTTGATTATCAAGAACTTATTTTTAGTCACATGTATATTGGAAACTTATGCGTCTACAACTATTGTTTGAAGACAGTGGGGTTTTGTGAAGTATAACACATCGGTATGTATTTGAATAATTAGAATTAGGTAGAATTTTGACAAAATTTTAATAGAAATATTTTAGTAGATCATAAATTCTATCGTTATTTAGTATTTAAGTATCCATAGTTTACAACAAGACATTTCTTTAATGCAGAATTCCTGAAAATACTTTTAAAATGTTAGAATGGAATGTTTCGAATGTTAAATAAACCTTAAATGGTTTTCTTAGCCAGTACATAAGTTCTAAAACTTTCAAGTAATTCAGTGTACTACTGCTTGCCTGAACGGATTTTTACACGAAATAATGTATTTCGACACAACTATACAGTCTAGTTACTTTATTCACATCACACGTAACGCTTTAACACTTCATTTTAGAAGAGTTTTTTGCGTTCGAGACTAGTTAAAAAGATCCAAATTTGCTTTTATTCAATACACAAATGTTACATAACGTAAGAATTAAAGGAAAGCAGCATGAAATTTGCCAGAGCATAATAGATCGATATGAAACTGTACAGATTATACGAGGTAACATAAGTATCTAGACAATTAATTACAAAAATCTTTTTACTGCATTACATTCTTGAAAAACTCGTTGATATGTTAAAGTTTTGTTTAAAAATTCAGTGATCTCTGACTGTATGTGTATTTCTATTAGCTTATTTGCACATCTTTGTGTTGAAATTTGAAACAAACACTAAAATGTACCATTTTTATTCGAATTAAACTAATTTCTATTATTGAGATTTTAAACCCTTATTCTTAACTTTTTTTTGTGTTTGTGCGTGTCTTCAGAGAAATGAACTTATGTTTTATCTCGAATGTTTAAGAATTTATTGCAGTATGTGCTACACGTGAGTGTCAAGAGATTTTTGTATGTTTTCGTTAAATTACAATGAGACATTAAATCGCTTTATCAACTCAACTGTTAATCTTTTTGGTCACTGCTTTTGTTTTTCAAGTGAAAAACAAGAAATTCGAGAGTTTTTTTGAGAAACACATACATCAGTTAAAACTACTTTTCTTCAACTGAAAACATGATAGCAAGCAAGTGGTAATTTTATTGTCAGTTGGTAAAGCTGAGAAAAAAATTACCTTGAATAAGTAAAATAAATCGAAGTACTCAACTGCTAAAAGAATGCCTTCCTGGAGGACTTACTAAAGAGAAATTAACTCGTATTCATACTACTCCCCCTAAAAAAACTTTCAGGCAGCCCATTTGCTAGGATTTGAAGTCTTCAGCGGTGTCTGTTACTCTGGTACTGGTGGGCTCGCTAAGCGTTGAAGAAAATCATTTGACATACTCATGCAACAATTGAGTTTTTTTTTATTATTATTATTATACGGAGGAGAGAACAGGAATTTAGTTCCATTTCTAAATTCTACTTATCTGAATATATTTACGCTAGTGTAGCACCGAAAACGGGTGGACAAGAACAGGAAAATGTTTCGATATTTTAGTTAAACTCCAGTTATTGCTCAAGATTAGAGATCAGTTTTGTGTTATGAAACTTGAAGTTTCAAATCGAAACTCTTGCAAGCACAGATTATGAACATTTCTTGGTTTGTTTTGGTTTGGTTTGTGATTACGGCAAATCCTCGAAGGCTATATGCCGAAGAGGAGGGATGCATCCGTGGAGGACTGTCTAAGAAAAACTGCCTCGTAGACACATTACACATGGGGGGGATCACGAAAATGTCCATGCAGCTAGTCCGTTTGTGGGATTTGAGCCTCGAACCCAGCTACCAGTGTTCAGAGACTTCACCATTGGTGGGCCCTATGAACTTTTCTTTTGCAGAAGCTTTTCAAGCAACGTTAAGTCTTTTCCAATTGGAATTCTTCCATGCTTGCAACATTCCAATTCGCATTTTTCTTCAAGAGCTAAATTATTACATCTAAGCTTTCAGAACTTACTTAAGAAGGTATTTTCTTGGGAAATATGGGATAAACAACTTCTGTAACGTTTGGGAGAACACCAGGCAGCAAACACTTAAAACCACGAATCAAATACTAGATAAGTTTAGGTTCTTTTCCGCTCTGCCTTTGGTGGAAATCGCCTTGGATGTACAACTTTTCAATATTTCTGGAAGTTTAGGCACAGCCAATTCTCATAATCTAAGCCCCCCATTCTCCACCGAATCGACTAAGTGAAGGTATTGAGAATGTGGGAATAACAAAGTAGAAAATAAATCCAACATTAAAGTTTCATATACACTGAAACTTGGAGAAAAGATTAAACAAACGTTAAACGAAATTAAATAATAAATAATATTGAATAAACTTTAAAGTGCATCAAATGTCACATAACTCAAATTTTTGTGCAACAATGAAAAGTAAAGTTACCAAAAGAAATGAACTTCTGAAATTAAAACCGACAACTTCACTATCCACAGTTCTGGTAAAAATGCTGCTGCATGCACAGAACCCGTTTTCGTCTAACCTAATATAAGATATTAGCTATTGGAATTACAGTGACGCCTTTTAATTTCATAAATATTCCGCAACTTGTTCGTAATTTTACTATCCGTGGAATTTTAAATAAAAATGGAACGACTTTCGTAACTCAGTTGTGCTTCTTCCTGGTGAAGTGAGTTTATGATTAAAATAACTTATCCAACTCTTTCATATGGATTCTATGAATCCGATTATCACTTTATTAGTGGCACTTATCGGAGATAGTAAAAGATAAGGTGTGCGTGATACTGTCAGAAAATACTGAACACATTTTCTATTTAAAATTAAGTTGTATCAGTCAGTTGAAATAAATTGTGGAATTGGGAAACTATTGCAAATTATGCGTGCGTAGAATGCAACTCTTAGAAATTCTTTCAACTGAAAGTCTGAGATAAAATTCTGATGATCGATTTCTGAAAAGTTCTAGGTGGTCTGAAAATTTCCAGGATATAAAGTATTACTAGTGAAAAATGCTATTTGTGGATTTAATTTGAATACAAGAATTATAATTTGCACTTGTGGTTTTCAATTCAATACATCTCTAAGAAATGTAGTTTGAAGTCTTTAATCAAATTACTTAACATAAGTTAGGTTTGATAATTTGCGAAACCGAATAAAGTTTCTTATGTATACACATAAACAAAGAAACATATGTAAAACACAGAAATGCAAGCTTTCATTTATAGTGTTTAATGTGTATTTTAAAATCTTCCATAAATTTATATGTTTTTAAGTAGAAACAAACCAACAGTTTCGAAGCATCTTTTAATAGTTTAAATCACATATCACATTCTACTTAAAATTACACCACTTAAGTCAGGTAAACACACATGGTAAAATACTAAATATAAGAAAGTAACATTTAAAAGCAAAGGAAGCTTAAATTTTCAATGGGTATGAAACTTACAATTCTCACTCTGTTTACAACTTAAAAGTCAAGAGGTTGTAGCATGATGGAAACTAAGGTATTACGTAATTATTTTCTCTTATAGACTTATATCACAATATTATTAAGAAATAAATTAATTCATAATGAATTAAGTTTTCATCCACACAATATCGCAGCAACTTCATCGTTTCAGAAAGCAGCCCAAGATAGCTTTTAAGCAGTGCGAGGATTTCCGTTGAAGTCGTATTCAATACATACGAGAAGGAGGATTTCGGTTGCTTTAAAACAGACGTTTCTATACGCGGAGTCATTCCATCCAGTTTTGCTAAAAATAGGAGTTAAAGCAAATTCGTTGAAATAGTTCAACTGTATATCAGACTCACCTGGAAACTGTTTTGATAATGGATGATGTACCTGTGAACAATTGAGAAATGCTTTTCACACAGCAAAGCAATTATTTTTAAATATATATCTCATAATCGCTAGTTCCGGTGTAATAGACAATATAAACAGACAGCTGCTGCCAAATGACAGACAGACAAATGTTGAGTAAAATCTGTTTATAATAAAAGAGTTCCTTAATGATGTTCCTGCTTGTTGGACACATAGTGAGACAAAGCCTTGGTCCCTTCCGAAACAGCATGTCTGGCAAGCTCCCCCGGAAAGACTAATCGGACTGCAGTTTGGATTTCTCGACTTGAAAGAGTCCTATGTTTATTACTTTTAACCAGAAAGGATGCTTCCTTAGCAAGCCGCTCAAAAATATCAATCATTAAACTATTCATAACACTCATAGACCTGCTGGAAATGCCTGTATCAGGATGCACTTGCTTAAGAACTTTGTAAATGTAAATTCCAAATGATTCAATCCTCTTCTTAGACTTCTTCTTCTTTTTATCAACTGGAACAGGCGCTGCTGCTTTAGTAATACTTTTAACAGGGCGTACTTTCGAAGCCATAGCTGAGGATTACCAAAATTAAAAAGCTTGATGAACTACGAGATAGCCAAACCAACTATTACGTTTTTCATCCCCGACCGCAACTATTATATACAGTTTTGGTAACAAGCGCCTGGTCCCAGCCATCACCCCTTTTCTTATTGGTTGCGGTTTATGACGTCAGGTTGAAGAGATTTCATTATCTGTTTCGTTTACGTTAGGTAAACTTATACTGCTTTGGTCTTGGTTTTGTATAAATGTGAATTTGTGGAGCTGAGACTCAAGCTTTTGGCGCGCAAAAATGCCGCGGGGAATTCATTTCGTCACTATATGACATCACAAGTCGTGTCCAATAAGAGCTTGGGGTGGTGGCTGAGGCCAGGAGCTTGTGTTTTGGTATATCAGCAATAAATTGTTCCTTCAGTGAGGCCCTGATCATGCGCAGCAAACAGACGATCACGTTTAAATGACGTCACGAAAATGTACTTGAATTCTCTTATTCAAATTTCTGCCTTTTCTGGCGGGGGGGGCAGGCATGCATTTTTGAGCTGAAATTAGAAATTAAAGATTATTTTCTTATTAGGTGATTTGTACGTCTATGAAACATGGAAAAAAAAGATTATTTTCAGATAATTCTCTCTACTCATGTTTTTAAATAAAATAACTTTTGCTTTCAAATATTTTATCAGAATTCAGAATATTAGAATACTATGTTTGACGCTTTCATACCTTTGGACACGGATTCCAATTCCGGAGAATGCTTTAATATTATGTTTTCTTCAGCCGTTTTGCGGATGTAATATCGGTCACATTCTGTGCTGTAGTCTAGACAACTTTTATTGGTTATGTCTACTTTTAGTCGTGGATTTTGAGCCGAAAATTCTGCCCCGCACTTAAGGAACACTTGCAAGTAACCCGACCCCTATGAGCTGTAGTCTGACTAAACAGTTTCCTCTACTCCAAGTTATCCATACCCGCAACTGCACATTTGACGATAACTTGCTAAAATTGGCTTCTATAGAGCAGTCGAACAACGATGAAATACAATTTGTATAAATTAGCCATGTTTAAAATTAATTATAATTTAAAATTAAAGAGGAAGATAAGAAGTAAGTTCTGCTTTACTTTTTCAAGCATGAAATTACTCGATAATGGCGAAATAAAATTCACATAGGTTTGAAACTGATTAACAATAAAATGTAATTTAAACGTAAATTGAAATCAAAAATCTTTCACACAGATTCAATTAAAACTGAGATACAGCAATAACCTTGCATAGCCTGGCTGGTCCACCATTTACCTAGACTATTTAAAATCAGACTAACTATAAAACTAAATACGTACATAAAAAAAAAGAATAAAATACAATTAAAAAACAAAAAAATCTGAAAAGTTTCAGATTTTAAATTACGTCCAAAGGCGCGTTTTTTTTAACGTTTCGTGTGCTACCTTTTTTTTATTAAATATCATGTACTACGTACTCAAACCTTAAAATTCGGTTCAAAATCAATATCGCAAAATCATTTTAAAATGAACATATCTTTAGAATTTCCGTAAGTCTCGTGCGCTGAATATAAAAATGTTTTTTTTTTTTTCCGTACAGTGTTGCCATTGCTCGCTTTGAAATCATTTAGTTTGTTAATCAGAAATTCGTTGAAATGTTACAAAACATAAAATCGATAATAAAGCAAATTTCAAATTTAAAATTAGGGCTTCCAGATGCCCATATTCGCAGTAGGATTACGTCATTCAAAATTCGATGGCTCTAGGTTTTATCACAATGCGAGAAACATGCATACATTTATGCAGATTTTTCATTTTTTAAAATTTAATGCAGAGCGATAACATTTAGTGGCAACAATTTGAAAAGTGAAACGGGTATTCAGAGTGAATCGACGCAAAATAGCAAAACGAAAGTAATAGTCCTTCGGGACTAAATCCCTTTGGACTAAAAAGAAAAGAAAGATGGCATAATAACTGATGGGTTTTCGTTTCGAATTCCTAACCAGCACGTGCGAGAATATTGGAGGGGGAATACGATATTTGAAAGAGAGAATGTGAATAGTGAAGTATTTATCTTACTTTAAATAATTTGACCAACTTAAACATTAGTATTTTATGGACTCATACCAATGTCGTTGGCTCTTTCTTATCTTATTTTATATCGCTTTAGTCATCTTCCGTTGAATTAAATCTGTTTTGGAACCTCTTTAATGAAGTCTTAGAGAATTGCAGTAAAAGTAAAATACCCTTACGTTAGTGATTATGCGCTAATGGCGTCACGGCCCTGTTTGATTGACGGTGAAGGAAGTGCGAAACCTTATTATTGTGAGTACAGCAGAGTCCGAAACTTGTTTAGGCTAGCTCAAAGTGCCAGGTGTGACGCATTCTCCACTAGTGGGGATCCGATCAAACAATGCAAAATGAATACATGTACGTTGGCCCAACCAACCACCATTCAAGGAAACCAGCTTGCAGTAGAGAACTTATAACAATAGACTTACCGGAATTATAATTTTCATTTCTGTTGTCATTCAATTATGTCATGTGACAGTCTGTTGGCTGTTAATAAGCGCTAATGGGAATTTCCTAGAATACAATGATGCAAAGGAAGAAGTGCCACGAGTTAATCATGCAGTAATTTTTTAACAGATGTTTCTCGAAAATGTAATATTCTGTGACAAGTCACTAGAAGCTTCAAAAAATATTGCAGAGTGATTGAAAATGCAAATAATTCCATCTGAGGACTGGATTGGTGGTGGAGATTTTTACAGGTGTGCAAGCTTTATCGCAGGGCATTATGTCGTATAATATTTAAGCACGTTTCGGAAAAAATCTTCTGAACACAAATTCAAAATATGTCGAATGTAGTTCGCAATATCATCAAAATTAAACAAATATATAATTAGTGTAATAAACTAATTTAATGGACTATTCTGCTTTTAAAGGAAAGAATTAATTGAACTGTGAATTAAATATGCACTACCTTAAAAAAATTACTACAGAACAATGGAGAAACCCTGTTTTAAATCATTAGCGTAAACGAAAACTTTATACGCAAAATACTCACACACACACAAAAAAAAATAACAAAAAGGAAGTTTTAATATTTTATATTACGCCCAAAGGGGTCTTTTTTTTAACGTTTTCTGTGTTACCTTTATTAATTAAATATCATACGTTCTTCGTACTTAAACCATAAAATTCAATTCAACAGCAACATCTCAAAATAATTTTAAAATCAGCATATTTTCAGAATTTCTTATACACAGTCTTGCGTGCTGGATATATATATATTTATTTATTTTTCGTTCAGTGTTGCCATTGCTCCCTTTGAAATCCTTGAGTTTGTTAATCAAAACTTCATTAAAGTGTTACAAAATATGAAATCGTTAATAAAATAAATTCCATATTAGGACATATTCGGTGGAGGATTATGTTAGTCAAAATTGGATGGCTCTAGGTACCGTTGTTTTATCACAATCCGAGAATCATACATGCATTTATGCAGATTCTTGATTATTTAATTTCCTTATATATAACACAAAGCGATAATATTTGGTGGCAGTTATTTAATTTCTTTAAATATAACACAGGGCGATAATATTTCGTGGCAATAATTTGAAAAGTGAAACGTACATTACATTTTCTGAGCTAACACAATTCGGGCGAAAAAATTCTTATAGCTTTCAGATTTTACATTACGCTTAACTCTTTTTTCCCCCGTTTTGTGTGTTACCTTTATTTATTAAATACCATATTCTTCGCCAGTAAACAACATAAAACTCAAGTCAACAGCAATATCATAAAATATTTAAAAACAGCATATCTTTAGAATTTCGGATAGTAGTCTCGCGCGCTGAAGATAGTTTTTTTTTCCCTAAATACAATGTTACCATTGCTCGCATTGAAATCGTTGATTTTGCTAATAAAAAAAAACTGTTAAAGTTTTAGAAATTGTGAAATAGATAATAAAACAAATTCAAAATTCGTGCTTCGAGGGGCTCATGTTCGGGTGAATGATTACGTTATTCAAAATTTGATGGCTCTAGGTACAGTCATTTTTTCACAATGCGAGAAAAATATTTACATTCATGCGCATTTTCCTTTATTTAATTTCTTTTAAAATAATACAGAGCGATAATATTTGGGGGCAGCAATTTGAAAAGTGATTCAGACTTTTACAGTAACTCAACGTAAAATCCCGTTTCGAGACGAATGGGTCTTCTGAACTAACGCTCTTTTGAGTTAAAAACTGATCTTTAATATCATGTGTGACCTAATTGCCTCATTTCTTACATCCATTATTTACAGCGCGTTCTTCATAATAATAATAATAATAATAAAATCTGAAAGATTCAGATTTTACATTACGCCCAAAGGAACGTTTTTTTTAACGTCTTGTGGGTTGCCTTTATTTATTAAATATCATGTTCTTCGCAATTAAACCATAAAATTCAGTTCAACAGCAATATCGCAAAATCATTTTAAAATGAGCATATCTTTACAATTTTCCGATGCACAGTCTCGAGCGCTGGAGACAATTTTTATTTTCGTGTTGCCATTCCTGGCTTTGAAATCCCTGAGTTTGTTAATCAGAAATTCGTTAAAGGTTTGCAAAACATGAAATAAATAATAAACCAAATTCCAAATTCTAAATTTGGTCTTCCAGATGCCCATATTCGGGTGGACACGTTCAATATTCAAACTTTGATAGCTCTAGATGCCGTTGTTTTATCACAATGCGAGAAACGTACATACGTTTATACAGATTCTTCATTATTTAATTTCTTTAAATATAATACGAAGCACTAATATTTGGTGGCAACAGTTTGAAAAGTGAACCGACATTTATAGTGAGCCAACGTAAAATATCAAAACGAAATTAATAGACCTTCATGGCAAATTGCCCTTTTGGACTAATAGTAATAATTTATGGCACCCAATAAATTTGCCCTCTAGATTAAACTGCTTTAAATATTACTAAATTGGTAATAGTAAACGCTGCCGTAACAATTTTACTTCCAACTCTGCCTGCGCTAGAAGTAGAGCTAAATATTTAGAGCACTAAGTGTATCTTGTTTTATTTACAAAGAGGAGTGTTTTAAATGCTAACTGAATTACACATGAAATAATTCCTAGATCGGACTCAGCTGGGAATGAAACAAAAGGATAATTTCTTTTAAAGCTCATTTGGGGTTAAAACTGTGAAGTCTGAGATCGGAATGGTTAGGTTAAGTTAGGTTAGGTTATTCAATTATGGCAAAGCACACGAGGGCTATCTGCCTAAAGGGAGGGGTGCCTTCGTGGAGGACTTTCTAAGGGAAACTGGCTCGTATACACGTTACACATGGGGAAAACCACGAAAACGCCCATGCAGCCAGCCCGTTCGCGGAATTCGAACCTCGGACCGAACTACCAGTGTTCAGCTTCTTTACCGCTCGGCCGCTGGTGGGCAAACTGAGATCGGAATGACTGAACACGTACTGAATCTACGGCCCGTCAGCCGCCGAGCTGTAAAGTCGCTGAACACTGGTAATTCGGTGCGGAGGTTCAAATCCCGGCGAACGGGCTAGCTGCATGAGCGTTTTCGTGGTTTTTTCCCATTCGTGACCTGTATACGAGCAAGTTTTCATTAAAACGTTCTCCACGAAGGCATCTCTCCCCTTCGGCAATACTTTAACGTAATTAAATAAACCAAACAAAACCGAAACATACTGAAAATTTTTTTAATAATTGTTATTTCATATTAACAGATGGCCTTGTCCGCGTTATTACTCCGGTAAATCCGGGAATACTGTCTTAGAAATTAACAAATAATGGGATCCTATCTAGCTTTATATCGTCAATAATATATTTAATAAATTATTAAGTGATAATTGAATTTATAATATGTGGGGGGTGTCAATGATATTTTAAGCTGTTTCTTTTCAAACGCATGTTCTATGCGGTTTTTCTAATTATATGTTACATTGACACAAACAAAAAGTATTACGGAAATATTATGTAAAAGTTTGAAATCGTATTTTTTAAAATATTTTCGAACGTTTGCTTTAAATATCGAAATATCTCGAAACAATAATTACAATACAGGTTTATATTTGAGCATAGTGGCAATGGTATTTCAATTATTGTCAACGTTTTATTAATTAATAGTAAATTTTATTTAAAATAGCATAACCTATGAAGTACAATATATAAATACAGTCTCTCCCCCCCTGATTTACCATAAAACGTGATTTATTACTGCGAAAATCTCGATTTACTTTTGCGTATCTAAAACGTTAAGTAATTTGAGTTTTAATTAAGTCGGATATGTAAATTGCTTAAATCTAACTCCGTATTTGCATTATTACATAAATTTCTATTTAAAAAGTATTTTTATGTAATCCTTATGTATATGTAAGTTTATTAAGGAATTAAAACAACTTTTGAATCAAAACAACCGTGTCATTAAGCGCTTTTTTTTGTAGAATTTTACATTTATTTACAAAAAATAAAGTTCAAATTATTTTTTTTCTAGTGTCCTACATTAACTATTGAATGAACGTTAATGAGAAACACACTAAGTAAGTAAGTAGCACACACTAAAAAAAAAAAAAAATCTTTATAAAACTGGCTTCCTAATAAGATAATTGTGTATTGTTTATTTCTTCGTCGTTGCTTCTAGGGCAGCTGAGAAAAAATTAAATCTCCTTTAAACTTAACACGTTAAACTTAGATTTATGCATTTTGTGTATGTTAGAAGTTTTTAAAATTTACATAAAGGTTAGGGCTACAAGATGTAAAAATGAAAAAGGAATACATTTATTTTGAAACAGAGACATTTCAAAATAAAATTAAATTTAAGATATGTAAACCTATATTGTGAGGAAAAAAAATTAATTGAAAATAATTTTTAGAACATAGTGCTATTACCAATTAGACATTTAAGCATATTTTTCTAGAGCTACTTATTTTTGACAAGTTCAGGGGCTCGTACCCCTTAAAACCCTTAAGATCTTCGGATATGTTACTGTTGCAAGAATTGGAATAGCTTATTTATTTTAAAAGCTACTACTTCCAACTTTTTACAGTTGACTACATAATAGCTAATTTGGGAACCAGTAACCAGAATGTTTGTGTTGCCACAAATAATTTTAAATTTTAGTGTGATTTGCGACATAATTGTTTATGCATTCTCGTCATGTGTCCACTTTGCGCGCACAGTTTAAAGCATTCTGTTGCTTAATTTAATTCCATATTTAATATATAGCTTTTATAACGTTTGAAAACTACTGTGAACCAAAAATCCTAAGAATTTCATGATAAATTCTTATTTTATTTGGAGTTAAGTTTATAAAATGTGCTTTATTAAAAAAATTCTGTAATATTTTAATGCATAAAATTTTTTAATATTAAAACATTCATCACATTTTTGATTCACTTAGAAGATAGTGCCCATATAAAGGATGCCATCAAATTTTATGTATTTATCATCTGGAAACATGACGTGAACGCATAAGAAATTTTGTCACAAACCAGATTAAATTATAAATTTATTTGTGGCAACACAAACGTTCTGGTTACTAGTTCCCAAAGTTGCTATATTATGCAGTCAAATGTAAAAGGTTGGAAGTATTTGCTTTTAAAATAAGTAAGTTATCCCATTTCTTATAACAGTAACATATTCGAAGTAATAAGTTATTCCATTTCTTATAATAGTAACATATTGGAAGATCTTAAGGGTTTTAAGGTGTACGAGCCTCCTTAATAAACCCACTAGCGGCAGAGCGGCAAGATCGCTGAACACTGTTCATTCCACCCTGAGTTCGATTCTAGGCGAACGGGCTGAGTGCATTGCGTTTTAGTGGTTTTCCCGATGTATAACGTGTATACGAGTAAACTCTCCTTAGAAAGTCCTCCATGAAGGTAAGACTTCCTATAGGCGGACAGCCGAAGTGCGATTTGCCATAATCAACTAAACCAAAACAATCATTTCTTAATAAATAACCTAAAAGTGCAAGGTTGGCATACACTCAAAACTGTATTGGGTAAGTATTATAGCCTTCCTTGACTCCAGATTAAATCTATTTCGTTCCTTGGTTTATCCGGGAAAAAAAAACCCTCTGAGCGCGGAGGCGGGCTCTAACCGTTTAGACATTGTCTAACACAAAGACAGGAAGCGGTGATCACTTTATTATGGAGGCACTTAATAGGTGGGCCAACCGAGCGGACAAATTACATCCATGCCTTCTCCGAGATTCGAACCAGGGCCTTTCGGTACTTCAGTTAGAATCATTAACCACTTACCCGTCTGGGGGCTGAAATGAAAAATAAAATTCTCAAATTTTCAGCAATTTTGAAAAGCTATTAATATTGCTAGAAATAAATGCACACATAGTGAAACGGTACTTTTACGCTGCAGGATTATTTTCAAAAAGGGGGGACATTTTAAGGTTGAATGAGGATGTCATATTTTTATTGAAAAAGGGGACTTGAAATTCCATTCAGATGCTATATACCAACCCTAGTAAAGACAGAAAAAGCTTTTTTCAGTAGACTAGTGGATAGAGTTACAGTTCGGAATCACCTGAAGGATCTTGGATTCCTGCTTAGAAAAAAACGTCCAGGAAGTTTAAATGAGTGATCATATATGTTTAAGAAAATTCTGAATAAATTACAAGGTGCAGTATTTTTTAATCAAATTGTAAAGTCATTAGTTTTTTTTTATTTATGTTGGAGGCGTGAAAAATGAGTAATGTCCTCGCCGGGACTCGAACGTGAGCTTCTCGAACAAGCACCGAATGTGCTACGGTTACACCACGAAAGCATGCTTGAAGGAGGAAGAAAATACCTTATAAACTCCCTATTTTAAAAGGCGAATGTGGAGGAGGGGACCCAGCCGCCAAACCCTGGTGGTGACAAATTATCGTACACTACCTGTTTTAGTTCGGGGGCCACTGTAGAGTCATTAGGTTTTTTGAAGTTGGAGATGTAAAAAGAATGCCTTTGCGGTGACTCCTCTCAAATACGCGCCGAGTGTGCTACCGTTACACCACGCAGGCATGCTAGAAGGAGGGACAAAATATTTTATAAAATCATTTACTTTTTGACAATGTTTTTCAGTATTTGAGTACTTTTTGTTGATTGAGTTATTTGCGTTTATTTCTTCAGATCAGTTTTATCTTTTTGACATTAACTTAAAATTATTAATTATTAATTATTAATTTTTTAATCAAGTTTCCAAAGTTATCGTTTTTCAGATATGTTCACCTAGTTACTAGTGGTGGCTTATTATATGCCCGATGGCTCTGAATTCAAAATTCCAGACTAGAAGTGTGTATATTTATGACTGTCGCCTATCTGTTGATTGGGAATGGTAGTTGCGAAAGTCTCTTGAGAACATCGTGATAGAATAAATGCGGGAAAATACTCCCAGGGTATAATTTGCGCATTTTTGGTTACAAACGGAATGAAATTGGAAGTAGTCTGTGTATAGAAATATGGCAATGATACAATAACGGGGCTGCTTATATAGACGGCGCCATGATATTTTATTAGGCTGTTCTTAGTCTAGACATACTATTAGATAAACTATTACTGGATTTAAAAATTGGGTAAAAAAGCAACTTTAGTTTTGCGTAGATTTTTTAATAAATTTCTATCGATTTATCATCGATAAAGTAATACCTCTATCGATTAAGAATGATTCGGTATAGCTTTGGAAAAACTGTATCGATTTTCAATTGATAAAGCAATTTCTCATTGACTGATAGTCGAACAGTTGTTTACATCAAGCGGGCACCCCTGCGGGCACTTTACTACCGCTTAGCCGAATTGCTGTCTAGATTTTGGTATTACATGAAAAAGGGAAGGAGACTTTCGTAAACACACCATGGGCTGTTTTCTATGAAAATTAGGATAAAACTAAGATGTCCAAAGCCTTTGCCAATGTCAAGCGTTCTCTTTCTTTATGTTTTTGCTAATTTATCAGATTAATTTAATTCGTCATATGAACAATCTATTTCCTCTTGG
>KK114977.1:470195-573513 GCA_000611955.2 Stegodyphus mimosarum | reverse complement strand
TTTTATTTCGCAAGAATGGTTTTCTTCATCGATCTTCTTTCACTAATCTCGAAATTATATAACATATAGCATAATCCTAATTATATAAATAAACTTAAGATAGCAATTAGACTGTACATATGATAAAAGTTTTGAAATAAATTGTTAATTAGATTTAAGTTTTATTATTTTTTACATTAGTATTACTTTTAGTTTTGAAAATACAGAAAAGTTTTCAGAAACAAAATCGCGGATTCCAGTTGCACAACAGTTCGATTTTAATTGATGTAATTTCTCAGCTTAATGCAATTTTTTTCATATTTGATGCAATTTTTTTAAAAATATTTGGCATAAAATTACTTAACTTAATTCTTAAATCACCCCCTTCAAAAACCTTCAACCTGTTTCTTGTTTTATGGGTCAACAGGGTATGTTTTCTTAGGTCGACTGGTAATGCCTTCCCTAACTAACTAACTCCTTAAAAAAAGGAAAAGAAAAAGAAAAGAAGGAAATAAATTGCAAGCTTTATATGAATTGGCAAAGAAAGTAGTAAATAATGATTAACTTGACGAAAACCTGCTTGTACAAAGTAAAAAGCGTCAGTAATGTAACAAACATTATTTGCGGATATTTTCTTGGATGACTTTTAACTCCAAAACTTAGCGTATACATGTGTTTTGAATAAAGGTTTGAATAAAATCGCCATCACAGTATTAAAATCTAATATATTGCAGTTCAGTGTTTCTTGGAGCCATGGTGGCGGATTCAAAATTACAATGTCTTGAAAGCGAACACTCAACTCTTTTGAATTTGCCAAGCGATTTATACATATAAAATGCGTCTTCTGAGGAAGTTTAGCGTTCTTCGTAATTTTTTTGGCTCTATTTTCATATGTTTCTACGTTTCATCTTTTTACATTGCACTTTTTGCTTAAAAATTTACGTAATTTAAAAAGTATCAATTTTTAGTTCAAAGAGTCCATTTTTAGTCCAGGAGGACTATTAATTTCGTTTTGACATTTTACGTTGATTGACTATAAATTTCGGTTCACTTTTCAAATTGCTGCCACCATATTTTATCACCCGTAGTATATTTGAAGAAATTAAGTAATGAAGAATAGGCATAAATGTATGTATGTTTCTTGCATTGTGATAAAACAACGGTACCTAGAGCCATCCAATTTTGCATGTTGAGCGTTTCCACCCGAATATGGGCATCTGGAAGCTCAAATTTGGAATTTGTTTTACTATCGATTTCATATTTTGTAAAATGTTAACGAATTTTTGATTAACAAACTCAAGGATTTCAAAGCGAGTAATGGCAACGTCCTACAAAAAAAAAAAATTTATTTCCAGCGCGCCAGACCGTGTATCGGAAATTCTAAAGATATGCTCATTTTAAAATTATATTGAGATATTGTTCTTGAACTAAATTTTATGGTTTAAGTGCGAAGAACGTGATATGTAATAAATAAAGTTAACACACAAAACGTTAAAAAAACTCCCTTTTGAGCGTAATGTAAAATCTGAATCCTTTCAGATTTTATTTTTTTAATATTTATTCATTCATTTATTTGCATTTCTTCTTTATATTTATTTTATATGTTTTCTTCTTTGTTACATGATATTATAGCTTTATCAATGAACGATTAATTATCTATTTTTTTGCAATATTCATAATGTTTTGCACTCAGTGGTATATTTATTATATCGATTAATTGTTCATGTATATTTGGCTATCGACTCCTAGTTGACGCCTTGATCAACACTGACCCCCTTTAAAATTTCATCAGCCTCCAGAGAGTCAAAACCGATTCCGATGCGAATCCTCTGGATCTGAATTCCAGCTGTTTGCTCTTTATTTTTTTTTAGCCAATTGCTCTTTGCTTCTAAGTGATTATCTGTAACTAATTTTACTTCTTATTATTTAGCTTCTACATTGTGTTCTTCATTATACAGTATGCTTTTACATCAGTTTCTATAAATTCTTACGCATTATATATGCTACTGCCTTATAAAGTCTTGCAAAATAATTTTGAAGCATCCAGCAAGAAATTTTAGCTTCCATCCTTGATCTAGCAGTTTATTATAGTTACTAGATATAATTAATTATTTTGTTCTGATATAACTTAGGTTAAGTCATGACAAAAAATTCTCCAGCCGACAAATCGGTATACGATAAAAGGGTATTCTGGAAAAGGCTAATTTTCTGTCCCATTCGCCAGGAATTTTTAAATCAGTGTTTGTTGAAGCAGTTTTAATCGGAGCAGGAAGAAATTAGAGAGGGGCTTCTCTAAAACCATGCAGCTGTTTTCGACCGAGGAATTATTTTTTGGATTTTTCGAAACAAACTTTCGTTCTGAAAGTGCCTCCTCAGCACCATCTGACTGATGTCTCTAATACACCTGATATCTTTCAGATAAAACTTAATTGACCCGCTCAGAGGAAATATTCTTGAAATTTTCAAACATAAAAAAGTTCTGTCGGATAGCCAAGTGCTATCATCATGTCCATTTAATATGTTATTTCCTTGTTTTGAAACAGCCCATTGTCAGAAATTAATCTTTTCTCATATGACACAGATAACATCCCGTGCTTTAAGAAGAGAAGAGAAGCGGGTACCGCTTCTCTTCTCTTTTTGTACTTTCTTTAAATCCATGTGAATTTAAAGAAAGTACATTTCTCATAACGCATGCTATAATCACTTATTTGAGCATATAATAACAGGCTGGAGATGTCTAATGAAAGGTTTCGTCGACTTTCAATTTTATCATTATCTTTGTTAAAAAAATCCATTCTGTTTTTTTTCCTGAACTTTCTCGAGTAATATAAAAAAAAGGATGTATAACAGAACTTCAGTTATTCGAGGTAATTGGTATTGTAACCTCCTCGGATAGTTCAAAACTCGGTTATCAGAGATTAATTTTAAATCGTGTTTATTTTTCTTTCGATAAAGTTTTCTGAAAATGTTTACGTGAAATTCTAAACATTAACTGCATAAATGTTAATAGATTAACAAATTCTTTTATTACCAAACAAAATTTATTTAACTTAAACATGCAGCATAATTCATGCGAAGTTTTATTTCGGGACAACAAAAATCATGGCAAAACGAAATAAACAAACTGCATTAAAATTTACATAATTTGAGAAATGTTGTCAAATGTCATTGTGTCAAATGTTGTTGTAGTACATTTAGATTTGCAGTAACAGTTTCTATAACTCTGCCCATCAATAAAAGTGTAAGTACCAGCTGTGTTAAGCGTACAGGAACGTTGTTGCTATTCCAGCAAAGACAGTATTTTCACTTTAACGAGTGCCTAGTAGATAATGTGCAGATGATTTAGGTAATTTGCAGATTACGTAAGTAAGTTGAGAAATGAAACAAATTTCCGCACTTTAGTAGTAACATGAACACTACTTTCGTACCTAATAAATGAAAGTTAATGGAAGTCAGCAGATAAATATTAACCGCTGTAGACATTTTCAACTTTAGTTGAATAGTTTTTCAATTTATTTGTCTGGTTTGGCTTGCATTGGATTGTTTCTGATTAGGTATTCTGTTACCTGCGAAACTTTAAAGAGTGCTCATAGCAACACTTAATTTAGGGATGTCAATTTCGATTTTGTAGTTTAAAATATAGAGGCCTGGTGGCTAGCACATCAAGCAGCAGTACCACAGGTCCGGGGTTCTATCCTCGGGCTGGGCAAATTTGAGTCGACCTTTCATCCATTGAGAGTGTCGATAAAATGATTCCAAAATTAATTTCCAGTACCAAATTCGCTTGGTAATTGAACACCGGGGGTCTTGCGACAAGTGACGGTGGACGTGGGCACTGTCCCTTTACCGTAATGGTTAATGAGTACAGCACCACGTCCACCATTATCTAGAGCTAGCCAGATGATATGACCACATGGGCGTCTCGCAAGGAGCGCCCAGATAGATATAGCCAGATATAGTCAGATGACTAACACTAAGACTAGCCTTTTAAATTACACAGTCCAGTCACATTAATGTGACCATCTGTCAAAAGCCAGAATAACCACCTTTCGCAGAGCGGACTGCTGCGAGACGTGCAGGAAGAGAGTCACATAGGTCCCTGAAGGTGTTCTCTGGGATGTTGAGCCATGCCGACTCTAATGCCGTGGCCAGCTGCGCTAGATTACGCGGTTGAGGATCCATGGCGCGAACAACTCGATCGAGATGGTCCCACAGATGCTCGATTGGGTTTAAGTCAGGTGAGTTTGCTGGCCAGGGGAGGACGGTAAACTCATCCTGGTGCTCTTCGAACCACGCACGTACACTGGCAGCTGTATGGCACCTCGCATTGTCCTGCTGGAAGATGCCATCATCCTGAGGAAAAACAATGCGCATGTAGGGGTGAACATGGTCCGCAAGGACAGATGCGTACTTGTATTGATCCATTGTGCCTTCCACAATGATCAGTGAACCTAGAGAATGCCAGGAAAACATTCCCCAGACCATAATGCTCCCGCCTCCAGCTTGGACCGTTCCGGCAATGGTTGCAGGGTGGTTCCTTTCAGAGGTTTCACGCCTTATACGCCAACGTCCATCTGTCCGATGGAGCATAAAACGCGATTCATCCGAAAACGCAACCTGTCGCCACTCAGTGGACGTCCAGCTGCTGTACTGGCGTGCAAATTCTAGCCTTCGCCGTCGATGAACAGCAGTCAGCATAGGTGCACGAACCAGGCGTCTGCTTCGGAGGCCCAGACGCAGCAATGTTCGCTGAATAGTACTTTGGGAGACACTTTTGGTAGCCCCTTGGTTCATTTTGGTGGTCAGTTGCTCAACGGTAGCCCGTCTATCTGCCCGAACGCATCTCCGCAACCGTCGTTCGCCTCTGTCATCTATGGCCCGTGGTGCACCACATTTGCCACGTCGCTGATTTTGGACAGTCCCATTTTGCCATGCACGGTACACTTTTACCACGGCGGCACGCGAACAGTTCACAAACTCAGCCGTTTCGGAAATGCTTCCACCCTTGGCCCGAAAGCCAATGATCATGCCCTTTTGGAAGTCGGATAAATCGCTTCGTTTCTGCATTACGCCAACGATTGAAATGTTTTCCGAAGCCCTCACACACCCTTTATATACGCTCAACTGCACTGTGCTGCCACCTGCCTTCTGTGATTGGTTATTTAACTCTGACATGGAAAGTACGTGGTAGTCACATTAATGTGACTGGACTGTGTACTACGTCTGTAGTACGCAAACTGTGGAAAACTACAATACGTCTTTAACTTTCAAAAGGACTAAAACCTCTGGCCTTAAAGGTGGACAGTAACTGATGGCAAGCTCTCGTGAAGTCTCGTGGCCAGACGGCTCACTCTCTCCCCTTCTAGTCTGCTCTTGGCAAAAAGCCACAACTTAAATACTTAAGCGTTAACAAGTACAATTTGCATAAACATATTCATGGGTTAATTCTGGCCGGAAGTAGAAAATAAGAGATGATAGTAAAATTTTAAAATAAAATAAACTTTAGTCAAACTTAAGATCCTTACAGATGTACTACTTCTTCTTCAGAGTATTTTAGTTATTTTTATACGCGCAAATTATATACTCCAGACATTTAACTAATGCATTCGGTTAAAGGTCAAACGGGAAACACATTTATAATATACGATTATTGTTGCAGACGAATAATATAAATGCCGACAGAAAAATGTGAAAGACCAGAATTTAAAAAGTAAAATACTCATTTTTTAGAAAAGGCATTTTGTTATCAAATTCGTTTCATGATTCTGATTGTACTGAGGAAAACAGAATTTCAATCTACTTAGGAACGTCGGCGAATGAAAATAAATGTTAGTTTTATAGCAATAGTAAACATGTGCAATGAAATAAAACGTATAAACGAGTTTAGTAAATATTTTATGTTGAACCGAAAAGTGTACGGAATAATGTAAAGGGTATTTTAATGATTACTTTATTTATCTGTGGGTTTTTTGAGACTATTATTTCTGAAGTATGGAACATGAAAATTCAGTTATGCTCTCACTAGGATTCGAACTCAAGATCTTTCAAGTACTAGTTGGACGTGATAGTTACTTACATCTCGACAGCATGTGTGGGAGTAATGCGGAAATTACTTTATATTTTTATGAGGTGATCCGGTGAGGAGTTTCAGTCATCCACGTTTTAGTTTAGGTGTTATTAAGAGATCATTAGGATCTTTGAATGGTCAAATGTGAAAAATAAATTTTACAGTGAACACACATACACACAAAAGGGGGGACATTATATATCTCCCGTTCTACTGGGCCGATTGACGAAATTCAGATGGTGTTTTTCAAGTCTCGAAAGCGCGACTTGAAATATGTATTAGATTTATTATAACATTGTTCTAACTTAGGTATTTTGATACAAAATCGGCCTTTTCTGAAATAACATACCAACGTTTTTTTTCCATATTTTGATTCTACAATTCAAATTAGGCCTAGATATTAAATTTTGTAATTTTTGGGGAGAAATTTAAACATTTATCTTGGCGGAGTTTTTTCAGTTTGTGCCATTCATTCGGTGAACTTCTTAATTTATAGCAAACTATTTTCATTTCCTTTTGTTTATTGTCCACGAACGCGAAAAAAGTCATCGCTCATACTTTCAAATAATTTTAACAGAGTGTGTAAACCACATTTACGTTATTATCGCTTATAATAAATACACCAAATTTCGAAACGCGCCAAAATGTAAATTCAGGTACGTCTTAGGAAATTTTGAATAAAAACTCTAATTTTTTGCAGCCATGCTTAGAAATATATCTACTTTAAGATGATGGCAAAATGTTTTAGGTTATAATTCAAATTTTGTTTTGAAAAAATTTATACAAATTATTTAAAAATAAATCATAAAAAATTGGCGAATTTTATTTAGAATGAACCTAAATTTCGAAATATGAAAGGAAGAATCAAATAAGTTTAATAAAAAAAGAGATATTAATAAATATATATCAAATTCAATTAACATTTAGGAACTAGAATTTTGAGAGCTAATTTTTAAAAAAACTACTCTCGCGATTTTTGCAGCGGCCAAGCGGTAAAGACGCTGAACACTGGTAGTTCGGTCCGAGGTTCAAATCCCGCGAACGGGCTGGCTGCATGGGCGTTTTCGTGGTTTTCCCCACGTGTAACGTGTATACGAGCCAGTTTCCCTTAGAAGGTCCTCCACGAAGGCATCCCTTCCCTTAGGCAGATAGCCCTCGTGTGCTTTGCCATAATTGAATAACCTAACCTAACCTCGCGATTTTTGCAAAACTAAGCAGTGTGGCACAATTTGAGTCGTAGAATCGAAATATGGAAAAGAATTGTCATGTTATTTCAGAAAATGTACGACTTACTGTCAAAATACCTATGTTAGAATAATGCTATATAAATCTAATATATATCCTAAGTCGCGCTATCGATAGTGGAACGGAAGATATAGTTTTTTTTTCTTTTCTTTTTTTTTTTTCGCAGTGTACCTTTTATGGGTATTAGAATCACGGATTACCAGTTGCTGACTGAACGTGTTAACCCATGTTCGCTTATTATTAGAGTACTTACGGGGAATAGGATACTATATTTACATTCCAAATTAAAATGCAGTTGTGAACAAGCGTAAGACTCAGTTGGCCAAATCCACGTATATCCATTCAAATTTTATTTTAGGTACGACTGTAAATACGAATTTTTCAAAGCTAGGGACAATAAAAAAATCAGTTATGTCCTAGTCGAGATTGGAACCGGGTATCTGCGAGTTTCTAGCACCCCAACAGCACACATGGTGATAATTCCTTATGTATTTAAGGCTCACCAGCGGCCGAGCGGTAAAGACGCTGAACACTGGTAGCTCGGTCCGAGGTTCGAATCCTGCGAACGGGCTGGCTGCATGGGCGTTTTCCTGGTTTTCCCCATGTGTAACGTGTAGACGAGCCAGTTCCCTTAGAAAGTCCTTCACGAAGGCATCCCTCCCATTAGGCAAATAGCCCTCGTGTGCTTTGCCATGATTAAATAACCTAACCTAACCTTATGTATTTAATACTGCTTTGAAAATTATAACATATATGAAACGGGAAAATGTGTATCATCATTTTCCTATTCAAACGTCGTTCGTTACTTTTCGTTTGTTTCGAAATTTTGTAGTTATTATCCTGCTTGTAATAATAACTTATTATTTGTGTAAAATTCTAAAAATTCCGAGAATAACAGAGTGATATTAGGGAGAAAAAAGAGAAAACTTTTGATAAGTTTGTATGCGCATACGATACTCTTTAACCGTAAACTTTAACGATACTTTTTAACCGTTCTTTTTTTAGATGACTCGAATTCCAAATCAAATTTTAAATTGCCAGATGGCAAAAAAACCGTTCTTAAAAAATGACTTATTTAGTTTTTAATTTCTGGTCATGTACACTCTTCCATTTGCCTCTCTGTATAATGGTATAATATAAATATATTTTTCCATTTAAGGTGTTCCATATTCTCAAAGACGTTATGTTACTTTGCCCAGAATTTGGCCCACAAGGGCTGAGTGCTGAAATTCCAGAATCCGGGCTCGGATCCCGATAGTCGGGGCTGGCTGCTTGGATATTGTCTTGGCTTACCTGTGCGTAACGTGTTTACAAGCTACTCTCTCTTAAAAAGGCCGCCATGATGGCATTCATCTTCTTAGGCCTCTTCATACGCTTATGGCAATGTAAATGAACTATCCAAAAAATTATTAAAGTACTAAAAATACTCTATAAAGTACTAAAACATTGTATACTTAAAATACTATATATGAAAAATTATTAAAGTACTAAAAATACTCTATAAAGTACTAAAACATTGTATACTTAAAATACTATATATGAAAGCATTGCAATTTAAGTTTTTAAAGCTCTTGTGTTAAAAATTAGTGGAATGGAGGGCATGCAACTTAAGAAACTCATTTGTCAGTTAGGTTAGATTACTTCAGTAGGCCAAAGCACACTACAGCCATCTGTCTAAGGGGAGGCATGCCTACGTGAAGCACTTTCTACCGAAAACTGGCTTGTATTTATGTTATAGACGGAGAAAAACACGCAAACTAATTGTGTAGTCAACCTGTTTGCCTGCGATCGAACCAGGGTCGCGAGCAGCCAGCATTTAGTGGTTTAACCACTCAGCTTCGGGTGAGGTCAACTAAACGTCGGGAAATGTATGATGAGTAAAGGATTTTTGTGTCACATTTTAATTCAAAAGAAGAATTTGCTTAAGGAGTAAATCAAACCGTTGTTTCAAATTATAAGGTATTTTCTCCCTCCTTTCTGCATGCCTTTGTGGTGTAATGGTAGCACACTCGGCGCATTTTCGACAGGTCCAGGTTCGAGTCCCAGCTAGGCCATTGCTCATTTTTCATGTATCCTGCTTCTAAATATAACCTAATGACTCTACAGACTAAATAAATAAATGCTTAATTTATCTAAAACATACTAATACCTTTACGCCAGATTATCAAGAAGAAACTTGCGTTTTATTAAAATAAATAACATCTATAACTAGCCCAAGGAGAAAAGTAGATGGGGCTAATTCGCCTTAACACCTGAGGCTCCATTAGTGGGTTATGAACGCTGAATGCTGGTATTTCGCCCTGGGTTCGAACCAGGCAAATCAAACCGGCTTCATGTTTAGTTTCGTGATTTTCTCCATGTGCAACGCGAATACGAACCAATTTCCATTAAAATTCAGTCAGCGAACGCCTTCCTTACCTTTAGAAAATAGATTTCGGGTGCTTTGCCATATTCACATAGTTTAAACTAATTGAATTAGCTTTAACACTCGAAGCGTATCACATACAACCCAAATCATTCACAGTTTGCTACATTTTAATTCGGACATCACTTTTAAAGGCCATCAGGTGCTTCGGAGAAAGAAATGTTAAAACTCTGTCGGCTAGAATGGTCTGTTAGCTAGAATTCGGATCAGAAATCTCCTAATTTTGGCAGCTTGATATGTTAAACAATTACACCGCGGAAACACGCACGGGGAAATGTGATAAATCCTTATAGCTTTTTGTAACTTTGCAACTGAGAACACATTCCTGTTTTCAGTATTTAAGAAAACAAAACTTGCAGCAAATTTGTTCAAATATTCTATGTACACTTTTGGTCTTGTACACACAGTCTTCCAATTCACGTTTAAAACCGTAAATATGAGTATAAAGTTTGTTCGAAATGATGAAGTTTATATATTTCTCAATGCTTATCACAGTAAATATTTTTACATAAGTATTTATTTTTTCTCATTCTAAACTGATGCAAAGTACCCTCATTTAAGTGCAATAATAAGAATGTAATATGTTAAGAAAAATAAATAAAAAAAAATATTAGAAAAATAGGGACTTCCTTTTATGTAGGAAGATTTTCGAATTGCTTTTTCTAGGAATGCATTTGAGCAAGATTAATATCACTCCACGGTCACCTAGACTAATAGGTTTCAGTACCGAATGTACAGGATGTTTTCAAAACGAAATGTGGTTGAAATCATCGGTATAATTGCGTGTGGTGTTGTTGAAACAGGTTATTTTGGAAGTATTTAATTCCGTGATATTTTTCAGAATAATGTTTTTATCTTCAAATAGCCGGACACGTGTCTGAAAGGAACTGTGCAGGTTATAAATTTATTACTGAAATTTTCAAATCTGCCTGACACACATTTTTAATGTTATAAGTAATCCTGAAGTTCTATGTTTAAAGGAAACATGCGCAGAATCAACAATTACCGCTTTGAAATCGTTGAGTTTGTTCCTCAGAAATTCGTTAAAGTTTTACAAAATATGAAATCGATAATAAAATAAATTCCAAGTTTCAAATTTGGGCTTATAGATGCCCATATTCGCAGTAAGGATTACGTCATTCAAAATTGGATGGCTCTGGGTACCGTTGTTTTGTCACAATGCGAGAAACATGCATACATTTTTGCGGATTCTTCATTATTTAATTTCTTCATATATAATACAGGGCGATAATGTTTGGTGGCAACAATTTAAGCAGTGATCCGACGCAAAACGAAAAAAATAGTCCTTCAGGGACAAAGCTCGTTTGGACTAAAAGAAATGGTTTATGACAAACAGCTCAGTTGATAGACATTGCCATTTGAATGGCGTTCTTTAAAGCCATTTCTAAATTAGAATTTTTTCATTGCTAATTAGGTTTATGCTTCCATTAGTTACATTGTTTTCTTTTTGTTTATTACACTGATTTAATTTATGTAACCAAATAAATTTAATCTCGAGATTAAACTGTATACAAATGCAGGTAAATTGCCAATAATAGTTTTTGGTTAATTAATGACGTGGATATTCCCCCTTTCCAGGATCTTTTAATTGCCTTTGGATTGTCCATGATGTTGAATCAAATGTCAAAATAAACGTGTTTTGTTTTTCCACCATTGCCATAAAGTAAAGTAATTTCCTTCAATACAAGTGGCTTACAAACTGTTCCCATCATTTTGAAGCCCACTAGCACGACAACTTGTCAGAGAAGCTATGTCGTCCTCCTTGACTGTCGTCTGTTCACGTGGAGAATAAATAACCAATCTTTGAAAATAAGGACATTATTTCTGATACGTCTTTTTGAAGTGATTTTCCCTTAAGCAAGTTTTGCCTTTCGCAAACATTTAATCGGTTGCAAAATTTGGAAGTTTTGATTACGTCGTAGATCAGATATAGCTATTTATTCTGTATATGGGAAGGTTCGCGGGCGTAGATGCAGCCATGCATTATTTAATCAATCGAAATTACTATATTTTATAATTAATATTATCCCTTAATAATAAATGCAGGTTAGTTCAGGATATCTAATATGTATTTTTAATATGTTCAGGATATCTAATATGTATTTCAAGTTATTTTTTATTAACTGCGCTACAAATAGAACTGGCTAGACTGAATGAATTAGAGGTAAGGAAGTTTAACCTTAAAAGCAAACACAATTTTAAAATTAAAAATAAATTACTTTGAGACATACGTCCTTAAAATTTATTATAAGTTAATACGATACAGGAAGTTCATTAAAGACATTTTGTTTCAGTTCATGAGAGTAAATATTACTGATGTTCTTGATAAACATTAAAATAGTTCTAATATGACTAAAAGTGTAAAAATATATTCGTATCATGAAATACGTAATTAATATACGATACCACCTATGATAACAATTTTGTTAACCTTGTCTGACGCTGCAATAAATTTACTTCACTGGTGAACCTCGTTTGTTATTTGTCGCATAAATAATGAACTGAATTTTTCGAGAAAACAATTTTTGATTATCACAGATCTGCTTAGTTTTTGCGTTTAAAAGTTGCATTAAACTTACTCGTTGGAGTAAAACCCAAACAGATTTGAATGGAACCCAAACAGATTTGAATGGAACCCAAACAGAACACTTGCTGCAAAATTCTGCCTAGCAATTCGGAATCTTCTTTCACAGTACAGTTTAACACTTTCGTATCAGTCAGCCAAAAAATGTGTTCGAAGCTAGCTCCAACAACGTTCGTGTTTACGAATTTCGTTTCGAAAATATTCCTGTCTGCCCCACTCCGAAAAAACGCTTGCTGCCAGAAAGTTAAAGATTTCCTACTTAACTGAAGTAGCTCATTTTGCATAAGGTTTTTTGGTTATACACTACCACATTTCAGTTTCGTCTCTTGTGTGGATGTCAGTAGCAGAATAGCACTAATAGGGTTAATAAAAACCGAAGAAGAATGAAGATCCATTCAAGTGCAACAAATATTCGTACAATATCAAAAGGTTTGACGAAGAACTCATTCAAAAAAACAGTTACACATATGTTACTGTAACAGGAAAAAATATTAACCTGAGAGGTTGGTTGACTAACCGATGCTTGGATGTAACGGCGTTTAGGTAATTTCTGCTGCGAAAAAATTAGAACAATTCACTAGCTGTCAATTCATTTGATAGAATTGTAGATACATTAGGTGCTTTTTTGGAAGCAGGAGATGGAAAATAAGCAATGCCTTCACCGAGACTCGAACCACAGACCTCTAGATTACATGCCGAGTGTGCTGACCACTACACCACGAAAGCATGCTAAGAAGGTGGGAGAAATACCTTATATATTCCCCACTTTAAAGGGCGACTGGGGATTAGGGGATCCAATCGCCAAATCCTGGTGGTGGAGAATCATCATCCACCACCTATTTTAGTTCGAGTGCCATTGTAGAGACATTAGATTATTTAGAAGCAGGAGAGAGGAAAAATGAGCAATGCCTTTGTGGGGACTCGAGCCACGGACCTCTCGAATACAGGCTGAGTGTCCCTGTTTGGGAGCCACTGTAGAGACATTAGGTTCTTTTTTGGAAGAAGGTGATGAAAAATGAGCAATGCCTTCGCCAAGGCTTGAAGCACGTTCCTCTCGGAATACGCGCCGAGTGTGCTGACCACTAGACCACGAAGGCATGCTCAAAAGGCGGGAGAAACACCTTTTAGAATAGTTTAGGAAATCAGAATCAAAATACGAAATAATGAATTCCTAATTAGTTCTACAGAATATGGTTTTCCTAGTGATCTTGTGATCCAGTTCCTACTGGAACAGCTATTGATTCACTTAATAAAAAGGTTCATGAAATCTGAATCAAAATACAAAAATAATAGATTCCAGATTTTTCCTCACATAGGGTTCTAATTTTCAGGAAGAGAAAGAAGTAATTACACTGTTTATAATAATAATTATACTGTTTATAATAATACTGTTTATATGTGTTAAATTCGAAAACAACATTAAAAGTTCGATACCAACTGACACAGCTTGCTATGAATGTGTAAGTAAGTTTAATAGGGTAATAGGATATGTAAACCAAACTAGGTCTTCAGATTTTGAATAGCAAAAAAAAAAAAAAACATATCTTTTAGAACAACGATCGATGTTTCTTCGCTGGTCCTTTTATTAATACAGAAGGTGCTTACGCATTTTTAGAACGATTTCAATAAAGAATTTTTAAAAAGCGTAAGTTATAAGAAATATCGCCTGATACTTTTAAATTTATTTTTCTTTAAAAATGCCGCATATAAACAAGCTATGGATTGAAGGATATGTTACTATCCTTTTCGAAGAGAATTACTACTATACCATAGTTCAGAAACTTTGTGAAATGCATGGTGTTAAAATTTCTAATGTAAGCAACATTATTAATCAGAAAGGAAAAAGCTGCCGATTATTATATCAGCATGGAAGGAAGACTTCAGACGAATACCCCCCCAAAAAAAACCGCACTGTTTCTTATGTTTCGAAGTTAAACCATTGATAGCAACAGAAAAATCTCTGGACGCAGAAATAAATTGCAAAGTCTTTTAATACATCTTTAGCAATAATAAATATAATAAACCAAGATTTACAACTTAAAAAATCAGCCTCCACCCCCCAAAAACTATTATGTTTATCGACTTTTGGCGAGACATGAGGCTTAGCGTAGAGCAATTTGTAGAAACTTGTATAAAAACTATTTCGCGAAGATAAAGGGTAATACATTTTGACCTTTGATAAACCATGGATTTACTTGAATGACTATAGCAAGAAGAAAAGGTCTACTTATTATCGAAGGCGGAAAGAAAGAAATGTACAAACCTGGTTCCGTCAATGCAAAGAAAATTTCAGTAAGGGGTTTATGATTGTCGCAAAATTCTCTTACGCTGAGATATGAAAATAAGAAGAACGGAGTTAAAATCAACTCCACGTACTATGCAGAGAAAATTTTATGTCCGATATTTGCCAAACAAATTCTATTACTTTATCCCAATCACTTTCATAAACGAAACTTCATCAAGACAAAGCAAAAAGTAATACTTCGAAAAGTAGCACTGCATTCCTTAGAAAAATAAAAAATGCTACAGGTATTCCATGTATACATTTTCAACATAGCCGCCCAGTTTGTACAGCAGTTAGGGGAGCCGACTGTGATACTGAAGAGCCCTGTTTCGAATCTCGGAGAAGGCATGGTTGTCCGTTCCTGCATGGCAGGTATCGATGGCCGCCTGTCTCCACAATAAAATGGTCGCCATTTCTGGCCCTAGGAGTGACCAATGTCTAATAGGCAGGTGCCCGCCATTAAATTTAAAAAAAAAGTTCAGTGTATTCCTGCGTTTTGCCTATGGACAATTGTGCCTTCGGTCTCTTGAAATGAGCTGTTTCTAAGCGCAAATCTACCACGACTGATGGAATCTGAAAAGTAGTGGGAGACGAATATAAATCAATACTCTTAGAAAACTGTAGGAAAGGCCCTTCTCTCTTAAAAATCACGATGAAAACTTAACAGTCTAGAAAAAAGGCTCTCAGATCGTATATTTATAAAAATACTCTTTACATTTTAAACATTAATTAAACGTCTCTAAAAGCGTTCTGAAAGTATATAAAGCTGCGCATAAATGTGACGAGATTATGCGGTGGCTGATCTAACGATATGCCCATAATAAAAAAAGTTGGAAGTATACACCGCATGACTTCCTTGTACGGAATATTAAATTATACGCATTTTTTGCTGCATTTCATTTGCACTATATTTCATCGAATTTCATTAGAACTATATTTCTCATTCAATTAATTCAGTTCTCACTTCTCGACAAGGCAAAAATACATAAAACCTTAAAATATGTTTATTAAAAAATTGAAAAATATAAAACATAAATACAGTTAAATTCATTTAAAGAACAATTTTTACAATTAAAATTAGAGTTTCTACGCAAAAACAAGCAATTCAGGCAGCGGGCAAGAACACAGATTTTTCGGTGCACAAAACAAAGTTTACTTTTGGTCTCAGTCGACAAAAAGACACTACAGGCGTAGACACAATTTGTTGTGGACGCCATGGTGAGCAAATATATGGGATAATTTAATAACTAAAATGATAATTCCAGAATGGATTCAGCATGATTTAATTCGCAATAATAAAAGAAGACGTTATCTTTGTTGTTGCCAAGCTTAGTTTCTCTAGATTGGCAACAAATTCACTATTCTGCTATTTCAAATGTAAATAAATATGGCTACTATCTTAAAAAGAATTAGGCTTAGCTGCACCTAAACTACTTTTAAATTGTTGATAATTCTACAACTATGATTAACATGCAGATTAACTAAAGGCATAAAATCCTTAACCGGAAAGATAAGAACAACACAATGCAATCATTTGTAAAGCAAAAAAGGCACAATTTATCAACATATAAGAATAAAAACCTGACCTCACGGAGCCAAGCAACAGAGTGAGTATATATGCATATATATGTACGTATATATTTATATTCTTTGGTGCGGCCGATTGCCACCAAAAAGGGAGTTACACAACTAATGCTATAGCAGTCGTATATGCAAAATTTCGACGTTCTAAGGCTACTCGTTTTTGAGTTATGCGAGATACATACTTATATACGTGCGTACAGACGCCACTAAAAAATCTCTTCTGAATCCATTTTATATCAGTTTTATAATTCACTTGGGAAAAGGGAGTCCTTTATTCTGTCCTTACTTATACATGTCAAGCAAAAATATCGTTAAATTGCATTCGATAGCGGTCGAAATGGATATTTTCGTTGAAATATTGGTACCCGGAATTTTTCGTGATTACAATACTTCCTTTACTTCGTGCATTGAAGTAAGAAGGTTACCAGAATCATTTTTCAATAAAATGTATGTCTTAATTGTATTCATGTATAAAAAACGGAAGGAAATTTTCGAAGTTGCAGAAATTTTGGTGGATTTTATATACTCCAACTTTGGGATGAATAATTTTTCCTCGTAGTAAAATCTTATCTAGATTATTTATATAAATTAATAAAATCAATTTCGTTTAATAAATAAAAGATTTCTTTAAAATGTTACTATTAATACAATGTTCATTGCAATACTTCTAATTATTTTATTATTTTATATTTATTAAACATTTCAACTGAGCAATTCCAGAAGACGTTTTCGAAAGAAAAATTCGCATGATTTAAAACTGAGTCTGTATTGACTGAATTTTCAATTATTCGAGGTTGTTACAGTCTCTATTATTAAGCCTAACTAAGGTTGTGTTGCAATTAAAAATTTATGATAAATCCGTAAGGAACATATAAATTTACTCGCGTATTTCTTTCTTTTTAATGTGTAGTTTTCTTGAATACTACGAATTTCTGTTTGTAATACATGCAAATAATTTTTTACTGTAGTAATTCAGTATTTTCAAAAAAGCATGCAGTTTAAGAAAAAGCGTGAAAAATGAATTCTTTATATTAAACAAACAGAAAATCGTAACTCTATTCTAAATATTTATTTATAAAAAGTCTATTTCAATGGTATATGTTTAACTTAATATATACTTAGCTAAGTTTTGTTTGTAATACGCTCTTCGTCTTTCAATGTTGACTTTCTGGTTTTTGCGCAGCTGCCAATTCTTTCATTGTCGCACAAACGCATTAGAATAAACTGTTAAAAGAAACATTTAACATATGTATGCTGAAAGAAGACCAATACTTTTCTGTAAGCTTTAAATTAACTAAGTTTGATACAATGTTTTAAATGTTTAACATAAGCTTTGTTGAATTAGTGATGCTTTAGTGCTCGAACATTTTTGGCTGTCAGAAAATAATTTCAGTTATATTTTGCTAACGTACCCTGCTGGCCACCCAAATTGCAGCACCAAGAAAGACCAAAGATATCACAACAAAATTTATTTAGTAGCTAACATGTTGACTAAGTATCAAATGATTAAATTTACAGACTTCTGTGAAGTGTGGTTCCTTCCAGAATCAGTAGCCAGAAGAGCCGCCATTGTTGGAGATCACCGCTGCCACACGCCTCGGCATTGATTCAAAGAGACTTTAGATGTCTTCTTGGGGTACAGAAGACCAAGCAGCTTCCAAACGTTGCCACAGTTGATCTGGTGTGGTCGCTTGGGATGTAATCTGGGTCAATCGTTCAGCAACCATGGACCACATGTTTTCTATCAGCGGAAGATCAGGAGAGCGAGCCGACCAGGGAAGCAATTTACACTGGTGTGCAAAAATTAAGGACGAGATGGTTTTTTCAATATAACTTTGTACAAAAGCTTTCCAAATTAACACATTTAATACTGTAAAATCCCCAATACGTAAGGACATGAGTAATGTAAGCAACACTTACTAAAAGAGAAATCAGAGGGATAAAAAGAAGCTTTATTGAAAAAGTAGCATGGAGCGCAAAGCGACTGAAGGCCGAAACATCCCTGTGATGGGTGTCCAGCAAGAAACATCCGGTCTTTAATAGGGGATATGATCTCCCCTGACTGCTAGGCAGGTTTCACATCATTTGTGCATGCTGGATATGTGGTTGTTAATGATCTGTTGAGACACTGCTGCTCGTTCCTCTTGTAGCACCAATCGCAGTTTCGGAATCGTTACTGGTGATAAGTTACGTGTTGCCACGGGTCTCCCTAGTAAGTTCCGTACATGCTTGACGGGATTTAGATCCAGAGACCTTGCCGACCAATCCATGTGTTCAATATCTTCACTCTCCAACAGCTCTTCGAGAGTAACTGTGCGATGAGGTGGAGCGTTGTCGTCCATGAAGAGGAACTGAGGACCCATAGCCCTTGCGAAAAGACGCATGTAAGGAAGAAGTACCTCGTTACAATAGCAGTCCCAGGTGACGAACCTCCTTGGGAGATATGAAGGTCGATCCGGCTACTAAGCATTATGTCTGCTGGAACGAGAACTCCGCGACCTCCAAAACAGTCCCTTTTGATGATGTTGAAGGGGTTATTGCGTGTTCCCCGCTCTGTCCAGATGTGTATGTGTCTAGAATCGCAACTCAGACTAAATCTGCTCTCATCTGTAAAGAGTACTCGTCAGCATTCATTGTCTCTCCACTTTATCTCCCGGCACCACAGAGAACGCCTTCTCCGATGGGCAGGCGTTAGATTTACTCACCGTACAGGGCGTCGTGCAAACAGACCACCACCGTGCTGTCTTCTGGCCACGGTAAAACGCGATATCTGTCGTCCAGTCGTCTGTGTGGTGTGTCTAGCGATTTCTCCTGCTGTCTGCCGCCTGTTTCTTCTGGCCTGTAAGGCAATATACCGGTCATCTGCGGGTGTGGTTCATCGTGGACGACCACTACTAAACCCCCGGATAGCTGTTCCTGTAGTTTGAAATTGTCTCCAAAGCCGTGAAACGATGCTGTGAGCAACTCCGAACTCTGAAGCCACACTTGTCACACTGCGGCCTTCCTCCAACTTCCCAATGATTCGACCTCGGGTGAAAGCATCCAGATGTCGTCTAACAGATTGATTATTCGCCATTTCTCGCTGAGGCAGCAACTCGGTGTGATTTTAACTGCTATACGGCGTGCAATCTCTTTGCCAGAAATACTGATCTTACACCGACAACATGCTTTATACTACTCAGACACTCCCCCGTTACGTCTACCTGCATATCTGCGAATGTGCTACCGTACATCACCTTACTTAATCTCCTGATTGGTCTTTCTGTCCGCTCTGCCTCTTCGTTCAGCTGATATGCTAATTTTTCGAATTCGTCTTTAATTTTTGCACACCAGTGTAATCTTGCGATTGTCGAAGAACCCTTGGACAATGCGTGAAACGTGTGGTCATGCATTATCCTGTTGAAATATGGCTATGGGCTAGCCCTGAAGGTAAGAAAGGACAACTGGTTCCAATACCTCGCAGATGTAGCGCTGGCTGTTTAAAGTACCGGAAATGCTTACTAGATGTGTGCGAGAGTGATATCCAATACCGCCCCATACCATAATACCCGGTGCAGGACCAGTGTGGCGGTGCATAACGCAGCTGTTCAGCATCCTCTCTTCACGGGTTTTCCAGACTCGAATCCGACCATCGTGGTGTTGCAGACAGAAGCGCGACTCGTCAGTAAAGCCAATTTCATTCGATTCTGCCGGCCACATCCTTCTTTCATCGCACCATTGGCGGCGGAGACGTCTGTGGTTCTGCGTCAAGAGAAGACGAAGCAATGGAGGTCTTGCAGACAGACCACTCAGATGTAAAAGGCTACGAATGGTACACGCAGACACTGGCTGATGCGTTGCAGAGTGAATGTGCTGTGCTATGGTTCGTGATGTGACTGAGCGATCTGTCACTGCCATGTGTACAATGTTCCTGTCATCACGTGAAGTGGTGCACTGAGGTGGATGCGATCGAACACGTCGGTTCGTCTTACTCTCCTGCATCCAACAGTCACATATTTGTTATATATCAGTATCTGTTATATATGTATTATATATCACATATCATCATATACCAGTCGTTTTATTTCCTCCAACACGACCACCGATTTCAATGAAAGATAATCCACACTCTCGGTAGGTCACTATCCTTCCTTTGTCGAACTCGGATACTTGATCAAACGATGATCGCTGTTTACTACGAGGCATAATTGATCGTTTTTTTTTAAAAAAAAACCACAAGAAAAACACAATTGCCGAACTTGAAATCGTCAAAAACTCCAAGCCTTAAATAACGCTTTGAAGTGGCGCTACAGGAGCTTGTGATGTGCATCTGCTCTGAAATTCTAATCATTTGCATATCTCACCTTCTCTAATGCACGTTGCAAATTTCATGTCATTTGCATGCTTCCTTCAGGGTGTTGTATTTACGGTGGTCCGTAGTGTATGTGCATTTAATGGGGGAAAAAAACTAAAAAAAAAAAAAAAAAAAAAAAAAAACAGGGTTTTTTTTAATTTAAAAAAAAAAAAAAAAAAAAAAAAAAACGAAAAGTGTTTTGATTTAAATGGTTCTTCATAGAAATTATTCTTCAAAAATAAATTCATTGTAGTTTGGTTAAAAACTTTTATCTTTTTAAAAAGTTAAGTGACATATTTATTATTGTCGAACTAGTATTAAATGCACTAAAGGTGCAAAATTACTTTTATCCGAAATAAGTTTCCACTTTTTTCTTTTCATTTTCATTTATATTGCATTAATAAATTTTCATTACTATTTTATTATTATTTCATTTATTAAAACGCATTTTTATTTTGCTCGCTCAACTGTAATATTATTCATCTGGTAACGTTCCCCAGCTGTATTCTATTAACTAAGAGTTGAGAAACCTAGTGCACGACTAAGCGAATAAACGCTTAAGTCCAAGTACAGAACCTCAAATTTAAGAAGGGTTAAATCCCCTTTATTTGTTCAAAATAAAGATATACAGTCGGCCCCTTTCTCAGAGCATACAACAAAGCCTCCACTTGGGCTTCAACTCAAAATATAAGAAATAAGAAGTAACTAATGACTAACTAAAGAGATTTAGCGGAAGCTAACATAATTCTAAGCTAGTTGGCCGGTATTATTGAATTAGCCAGCCAAGCTATCAAAAGGCAGGTAATATGGCCGAACGTAGTAAGAGTTAGAGAGACGTAGCCAAAGACAAACGCGTTCTATTCAGGAATTCTAACTCTCTCTGCTGAAGTCAATGGAAGTTTGACTTTTCATTTGCATTTAACGCGATTCTGAAAACTCATTCTGGTAAGGGGAAGCTAGAAAATGCAGGAAAGATGAACTAAATTAAAGTAACTGTTATAAAATTAGAATATGCTTTACAGTCTTTCGGAAGTACTATCAAGATGTACTTTGCCAGAAACAAGAAGACAGAGACAGAAGTATATCGGTACTCAGTTTGTATCAAAATTAAACATCTAAAGCCAAAGTACATCATTAGGGGTAAACCTTAGAAGTGTTTTTCCTACATACAGTAATGGGTTGTCCTGAAGTGTCTTTGTTATACACATTTCTCTTGCTGTGGCCAGTACCACATAGATTTCGAAACAGGAATTTTCTTCTTTTCTGACAGACATAAGGTATTATTGTAACCTCCCGTGCGGAATCTTGTGGTGTAAATCGTTAGCATGTCCAGCTGTCGATTGGAATATCAGTGGTTCGTATCCCAGACAGTACAATTTCATGTTTCCCTGTGCGAAATGTTTAAGGGTCTCTACAAAAGCTTTCGAAATAAAATACGATGAATGTCATGTTAACCACCAATATCACGGAACAAAGGAATGCAGTAAATGCTACATTGTTTTCTACTTAAAGGGTGACTGGGGAGTAGCACGAGACTCAATCGATTAAGTCTCATGTGTGATGAATTATTAACCACTATTTTGTCCCCAATGCAGAGATTTATAGTTTTTCGAAGCAAGAAACTTGTAAAACATTTGTCCTGTCGCCGAGATCCGAACCACGGATAATCTCACTAGACATGGTTATCATTTATATCATAAGAGCACGCAGCAGGGAGGTTTTTGTACGTAAGTAAGTCTGCCTCCAGGAAAATTGGTATAATGAACTGAATAAAAGCGATTCCGACCATCCCTTAGTGAAATTACCAAATATAACTGAACGAAGAAATCAGGAGAAAACGCACAGATACGAAATTGTAGAGCACCGTATAATTATTGCAAGTGACATTCAGAAATGCAGTAATGAGGTAAGCCTATCAGGTAATTACAGGATATGGAGAGTAAAATCGATACAGAATACATTGCCGTTGACACAAACATTACCGTACAGGAATTTGCGAGATATTTGATAATATTTATATCATTTGTAGTGAATACTGTCCTCGTCCAAAACTGAGTACAGATGCTGAGGTATAAACACGAGTAAAACACACTTCCTTATCGCTTTTATGCTCAGCTTGAAATGGCAATGAGTCCTACGGTTGTCCTAGGTCCAGACATATAGATCTATCAAACAGAAGGCGTGGTGATGCATTTGTAGACTATTTGAAATGGAGAATTGTGCTGGATATGGTTTCGACAGCTGTATGCCGAATGAACGCCGAACTCTTGGCATAGTTATCATTAAGATTACATTCATCAGAATGTGCCATTGCCTCTAGTACTGATTTGGCAAGTAGTAATCAGAAGTTTTTAAATACAGCAATACCTCGCATAGTTCGGATAACAGGTTCAGCCAATAATCCAGTCTTTTTTAATCGAATTAATCGAGGAACTAAAGCCAAAAAAATTGCAATTGCTTCCAATTTTTTTTTAGTTTTAAGTAGATGAAACACGATTAATAAATTAAAATTTATTTATTAGAAATAAATTTAATCAATATCAGCCACTATCCCTCATTCCTAACCCATTTTTACTTCCTACTGTACGAAGTATTGTAATCACGAAAAATTCCGGGTATCGTATTTCAAAGAAAATATCCATTTTGACCGCCGTCGAATGCAATTTAACGATGTTTTTGTGTGACCTCGCATAACTCAAAAATGAATATCCTCAGAATATTGAAATATTTTTATATAGGACTACTGCAACAAGTAGTTGTGCACCTCCCTTTCTGGTTGCAATCGGCTGCACCAAAATTATATAAATATATATACACACATAAATATATATATATATATATATATATATGTGTGTGTGTGTGATGTACCAAATGTAGTCGTAGCTCAAAGTATCAGACGATAAGTTTAAAGAGAAAATAGGATCCATTTATTAATTTCCATGAAAAACAACAGTTAGAAAAATCAAATCCCCGGAGTAAATAAAAAAGAACAACTAATACCTTTTTCTATTGAAGTTTACTCCATCGTTACGTTAATGAAAAGACCCCCCGATATTCCTTTGCGAGTCCTTTTATAAACTTCTGGAAAGGCGGAGCTTCCAAGAAATGACGTCAGCCAATCCAGTTCGCTTTAAATATTTCCAGAACATTCAATACCTTAAGTGTATTCAACTCTTTAAATCTAAAGTTCTAACTCCGAACCCCACGAACACTTAACAAGCGAATAATCGCTTAAGTGTGAACAGAACACGTGAGACTTGAGAAGGGTTTAAAACCCTTTATTATTCAGATATTTTCAATCAGTTCCGGCTTGGAGCTTTACAATAAAGCCGCCACTCGGCCTTGAATTTAAATACTAATAATTTGAGCTAAAACTAGCTTAACTAAAGCTCTTAATTTATATAGCCGAAGCTACTCCAATCTATCTAGTTGGCCCCTAAGTATTAATTAAATCGGCGAAGCCTAGCAAGGGCCTAAAATATGGCCGAGCGTAATAATAGCTAAGAGATAGATGTAGCCAGAAGGCAAACGCGCGCTAGTGAGGAAATCAGATTTTTTATTGAGGGGCCGTAGTTTTTTTCTTCACAATGCGAGAAACATGCATACATAATTGCAGATTTTTCATTCATTTTTTTTAAGATAGATAAAAACAGCGATAATTTGGTGGCAACAGTTTGAAACATGATTCACTGTATATAGTGAACTGACACAAAATCCTATTTTAAGACTACTAGTCCCTTTCGAGCTAAAAAACTTCGCAAGTGTCTATATATCTCTGAAAGTAAAGGGCAGATTTTTAAAAGATCTTGAAGTTCTTAGTAAGTTTAGCTAGATTGTAATCGCAGAGCACATTTTTGTAAAAGATAAAACTTCATTAAGACCGTAATTGTTATTATTAAAATAATTTTATAAGAAGTTTAAAAATTTTTCAATGTTCGTAAATATTTTATCATTAATTTATAATTATTATTTAAGGATTAATTATTTAATTAATTGCTAGTTATTATTTTACTGGATAAATCGAAAACTGATATCAGGACTTGAAACATGCAAATCGCCATCTATTAAACTCAGCCGCTTAATAAACTGTTACGCTTGGGACGGACATTCCTGTTTACTATAACATGGTTATATTTCTTTCTCGTGTTTTTTATCTATTTCAGAATTAATTGTGATTTGGAATTAATAACCGATATCATCCTGGTATGACCCTGTTAATCCTGGAACTTATACTAAAATGCAACATGTATACTTTACTGCGCAGGTGATTAAAAATAACCTCGATTTATCAAGTGTAGATGCAAGCGTGGAATGTTAAACATTCCACGCAATTTTCTTTTCATTTCTCTCTGTTGATTTCTCTGTATACCATGCTTTTTTCTAACTCAGAACGCAACTTTCAGCTCACTTGAAGATAAAGTTTGTTATTTTTATTTTCTAATAATCATTTTTGTTTATATAGTAGTATTACATAAAGGAAATTGAAAATGGATTTTCCCTTTTACTGAACAAGACATTTTTAAAGAAATTTTTAATAGCATTATTAGTGAAGTTTGTAGAAACAATAGGTTATTTCGAAGCAGGAGATGTGAAAAATGCTTTCGATGGGACTCAAACCTAGGACCTCTCGAATACTCGCCGAGCGTACTGACCACTACACCACGAAGGCATGCTAAGTAGGCGAGAGAAATACCTTATAAGTTTAGAAGTCAAACAACAAAAATCAGCGTTATATTTTCAAATTTTACAGGACTAGTTTGGATGGTTTTACGGAACCACCATCCTCAGCTGCAAAAGCACAAATGAACGAGATAAGATATAATGATTAGATAAGATAAGAAAGCCTGGACAGAAAACAAGCTACTGGCGCCATCTGTTGATGAAACCGGAACTAAAACATAATTTCTTTAAAGGCTGAAGGCAAAGATGGTTTGGAATTAGGGTTGTTAACTAGAACAGAAAGATTTTTTTGAATGTGAAATGTTTCTAGAAAATCCAGTTCATATCATAAGATGTTTTTTGAATAATTTTGGCAGCAGAAAAATTGAAAGTGTGATTTTCGGGCCAACAATGTTGGGCAACAGAAGACTTCTGTGTTGTTTGACTTCAAAATTAATATTTGTTCGGCGTGTTATTGTATTTTACCTTATAAGTTATTCAGATAGAATATAACGTTTCCAGTATTCTTCTGTTAACGGGATCGGATTCAGAAATGTAGGTATGTACACATGTGTGTATGTATGTGTATGCGTTTGTGTATGTGTGGATATATACACCTACATATATACAGGCATACATGAACACATACTTACATGCATACCTACATACATTTCTAAATCTGTTCCAATATAAGAAGAGTACCATATTTCTTAACTGCAAAATGAATAAGTTATTTTTTGATAGCAAGACTTGGCACTTCTATTAGTTGGCAAATTTAAGATTTAAAGGATTATGGTAAAGGTACGTGCATACCAAGGGAAACTTAATCGTTTCTTTGGGATTCATGTGTCTCCACATCAAGGGTTACATTGTCATTTTCTTCCCTTGATCCTATCATTCCTTAATCAAAAAAAAAAATACGGATTACATTACATATCTACTTTAATTATAAATAGTATTTTGAATCCTTCAACATTTTAATTTTTGATTCTTAATTATAATTAAATCTGGGTTTGTAACTTTTACGTTTTTTTTTTAACTCAGTCCTGTAAATCTTCAAAAAAAGGTTCTAAATGGAGATTTATTATTATTAAAATTAATCTATTTCATTTTTGGAAAACAAGGAGCATATAACCGAATTACTAAAACCAGTAAATCATTTAATAAAGTAATTCCATGATAAATTACTGCTCATTTCCAAGCACTGTAAAAGCACTTTTCCAAGAACCTTCTGTGGTAACTTAGAATACTTCGAGACTCAAGCTGAACGTAAGAGACTTATCAATGTGTCCAGAAAGGCGACAGAAGACATGTGAAGAGTGTACAAGACCCTTTTGTTAAAGACATTTAACAAATGGGATTTGTTGTGCTTACAAAACCAGCCAGCATTTACGGCGTAACTCAAAAAAATAAGGAATTCAAATTAGTGCTAAATTAATCCGCAAGTTGCCAAAGCTGCACAGAATGAATAACATGTAAGTTGGCTCAAACCTAACACCGACGTGACAAGCCTAATGGCAAGAATAACGCAACGCTGCAGGCAGCTATAGAAGAGATTCAGCTATTAACGTGGCCTTCAGCAAGCGGGGCACGCTCTTCAACAATGTAAAACCTTCCTTTAATACTAGCTCTTTCTATCTCATTTGAATAAGCGCGAACTAAAATTTGCATTCTGGTAGGAAAACGGAAAAGAAGAGAAAAGTTAATTAACATAAAATAACTAGTTAGAAAAATAAATAAATCCTTACAAGCTTTCCATATTTTATCAGTTTTTCATGCTTCTTCGTAATATATTTTGTATAAAACTAAAACTTCTTTAAATTTGTCACGCATTTAAATATTATTTTTTAATGATTATCAAACGATAGGTGGTATTAAAATGGAAGAAAAGTATGGCAATGCGAAATTTAAATTAGGCGGTAAAAAACAGCCTGAGAATATTTTAAATAAAACTCTATGGATCTCGAGAGTGGTCAGACACAAGTCTCTGGTCTTCAAGAACAAAAACATCGTTGCCAAAACTTAAGTGCTTCTGCAGATCACGGTCAGTATACAATATACAGATCACAGTCAGTCATCCTCCTAATGGAATACATGCTACTAAGAAAGAACATTCTATGCAAAGTCAGGATGATTTGTTGGACAATTTTAAAACTTACGTAACATATCAATACATATTCACCAATTTAGAGCATGTTTTCTGTTTAAATATGCTTTCATTTAATATATTTTAGCCCAAAGGGCTATTAATTTCGGTTTGACATTTTGCGTTGCAAAACTTTAAATGGCGGTTCACTTTGGCGGTTCCTGTATTATTTATTGGCGGTTCCTGTATTTAAATGGCGGTTCCTGTATTATTAATAAACAAATTAAATAATGAAGGATCTGCATAAATGTATGTATGTTTCTCGCATTGTAATAAAACGATGGTACATAGAGCGATAAAATTTGGAGTAACGTACATTTGGAATTATCTATTTCATATTTTGTAAAACTTTAAGGAATTCTTGATGAACAAACTCAACGATTTCAAAGCAAGCAATGGCAGCACTGTACGAAAAAAAACATTTTTATCTCCAGCGCGTGAGACTGTGTATCGGAAATTCTAAAGATATACTCAATTTAAAATTTTTTTTGCGATAAAGGCAACCCACAAAACGCTGAGTAAAAGGCCCCTTTAAGCATAATGTAAAATCTGAAAGCTTTCAGATTTTTTTTTTCTGTAATATATTCGTAACATCTGACAGATAAAAATGGCGGTTTGCTACCTACAAATTAAATTTAGAAAACAGAAGGAATTTTTATACCCTCTATTTGTTTTTCTTACGACTGTAAATACTTTAAGTGAGTATTAATTGTTTACTGTCCATAGTTGTGGTTATGAGTATCCCCCCGAACGGTTAATCCAATTCGAGAACATGCAGTTAACATACACACTTGAGGGCATTGTATAATTAATTAATGTAGCATACCCTCATCATTATAACCATTGACATATCCGGATACTTGTTATAATCTCTGGAAGCTGAAATTTGCAATTAGTGTGAAATTCAGTAGTATTTCGATAGCACGCGTTGTTATCATTACGAAATAGAAACTATTTATGAGTGTACTCATGTGGCAATAATACTTTATTTGAGCTTTATTATTGCGAATTAATCATTATACGTCTGCTTGATTTGGTTGTTAAACTCTTTTGTGGTTTTCTGAGCTATGATTTCGTCCTCAGATCTTCAGCTTGCCTTTTTACAGATCTGCGCACATAAATTGAAATGAAGGCATGTGGAAAATTTTAAATAAATTCTTTCTTGCGGAAAGAACCAGTGGGCGTTTTGGAATTAAACTAGTTTCGTTTTGTATTTGGAATTGGTTCTGAAGGCTGAAAGCGCTTTGCTTTTCTAAATTTCTTTTTGTAAGGTTTGTTTTTCTAATTTTTTTTGCCATAAATAATTTTTTGTTATTATTTTTAAGTTATAAATAAACCGCGAAACGGGAAGCATAATATTAAAATGTGAGTTTTATTTGAGTAGTTTTAGTACGGCTTCGTTTCAGTCAATCTGTTCAACTCATTGAACTAGATAATTATGTAGGTAAATGGAATAAGAACATGCTTAGAATCCAAGGTACTATTGCTGGGCTGTGTGTTTGAACGTCAGTCGAAAAACACCATGTGCTATACACACATGAAAAACACTGAACACAGTATGAAAAACACCGTATGTGCTTTTTGTTGTTTTAAAAGAACTTCAATTACATGGTTGATTAATTAATACCTGGATGTCAAATGTATACATCTGCTTGAAGCCTGCCGCCATTGTTCTAACTCTGGAAACAGGAAGTGGATTATATAGCCTGTAATAAATATTTTAATATACTATGAACAAAGATTAAAATCATTTTCAAAACGTTTCATTTGCAGAAACGTTTCATTTAAAAAATTTTCTCTTTACAGAACTCTTACTAACTCTAATAATAATACATGACAAAATTTTGATTATCCGATGCCATCGGAAATTTGGAGATGCCATTTTATCAGATATGCGGAGTTATCGGATTAAACTGGATACTGTCGCAAATTGTTTTTCATGTTATTGAGTTCATTATGAATGAAAGAAATTTCATATAGTGATTCTACAAATACATTTAATGAGCGGACCTTGTTAGTACATATATTTATTCATATTTTACTATGCAAAGTGTTTCATTACTGCATGTGCAAACTTCTAGGAGGGGTAGTTTACTAAAAGAATGCTATAAGTTATTTCTCCTTCCTTTTTCGTATGCTTTTGTGGTGTAGTGGTAAGCACGCTCGATGCGTATTCGAGAGGTCCGTGGTTCAGTTTCCGGTGAGAGCAATGCTCATTTTTCACATCTCCTGGAAAACAAGTTAGGTAGTGCAATATTTACAATACAGCATTGCAAAACAGAGTGAAACTCGGGGTAAAGTTCCCTCCAAAGCTTCCGAAAACTCTTAGATGAAAGTAAAATGCATGAAAATGTTATCTGACAAGTGCGAAATTTATTTGAAGGGTGAAAATTTGCTAGGTGAAATTTTATACAGGCTGAGTGATTTTCGAACATTACCCTAATACTGAATTTTTAAAAACTTATCATTTTGAAACTTGTTTCTGATAGCTGACCAGAGCTAGTCACGACTGGGGAGGACAGGATTTAATCGTCATGTACTGGCGGTGACGAGTTATCTTCTACTATCATTGAACATGAGCGTCATTGTGCAATCCTACGGAGTTTCTGTAACAGGAAAGGTGAAATAATTCGCAGAGCCCTTGCCAGAATTCTAATTCCAATACTCCTGACTGCTAGCAGGATGTGCTTTCCAATTACATCGCGAAGGCACACGTTTAAGAGAGAGAAGAACGCGGGTACGAGGTTAAGAGGAGCTTGCAAGGTTGTCGTAGGTTTTCGGCGAATTTCAAAATTGTATTCAATGTTCCACTAGCATGACGCTAAATGATTTTAGTTGAAACTTTTTCCATTTCTTTTGATCTCTGTGGATTCATTACGCTTTGAATCACGATATCATTGCTGAAACATAATGCAGAGGATTCACATTCAGTCTATTCAGTAACTTCGTTTTCTAAAAGCTGATTAATTATCTGCTTAACAAATTGTCCAGAGGAAAACTCACAATTGTTTTCAGTATCTCGAAGTGGTTGGTTTTCGGATAGTCAATACGTTTGCCTTTTTCGATCATATGTTGCTTCAAGGCATTTGTCGCAACTTTTACCAAGTTTCAAATGCTGTGTAATTATATTTTCCAAGCATCAGCAGTCGTAAAAAATTGCACCTTCATCTTTTGCATTGTACTGAACTTAGAAGTCTCTGGCGTTCAAATCAGAGTTGACTGAATTTTGGGCAAAATAATTCCTTTTAAGATTTTGAATAACTACTTGATACATAAATTAAATTAAAAACCATTCTGATTTTGATGAATTTTCACATGTTTCCGTTTTATTTTCTGATCAATATTTTTATCAAAATTTTAAAATATTTTAAATCACTAAAGAAAGCAAACGATATACAGGATGACCTAAAAATATCTACCAAAAATGAAAATGCATTACCAGATTTTGTAATGGAATGCATGTGCGGAAATGACATACTGACGTCGTACGTGGTGCTATTGAGGGGTAGTAAAAAGCATTTTGCTGGCGTAATTCGTTATTTACCGTGCGAAATTTGATCGGTATTCTTTGCTACACGAATTCGAAGCTCTGACTATGAGTTAGTCTTTCACAATTACACAGGTTAGCTGGTATCTTACACTTAATACACTAACCATATATGCTTATTGTTTATGGTAATCAGATGTTTCACTACGCTAGAAGACAACAGAACAGAATCGAACATTTAAATAAATTAAAACAACTTCCAGTTCGCCCAAAGTGAATTTTTGCCATTTACTGAGAATATAGTATGCATTTAGCTTTCCTCCCCATTAAATCCAAAATGGCAAAATATCCAAGTGCCGCTAATCTGAGTTCTGCTGTAAGTATGAGTATTTATTTAACGTATTGCTAACTAGTGAGACATATTATATCTTGTATAATATAACTGAAGTTTTTCCTGGCTTTTATTAGGAATATAGATCTTGACTATTACAAAACATAACACTGACCATTACATAACTTGTAAACTAATAACAACATAAACACCTCCATATCACATTTCTGTCTTAAATAAAATTTTCAAAATACCTTATGACCTTTGGTGAAGTATGGATTTAACTAAATGACTTCAACAGAAATATTTTTATTACCGAAAATAAAAAGAAAAAATGTACACTGCGGGAAAAAAAACTTCTATTGTAAAGAACTTAAGTTTGACTAACGTTTATTTTATTTTAAAACTAAACTATTATCTCTTGTTTTCCACTTCCGGCCAGAATTAACGCATGAATATGTTTATGCAAATTGTAATTGCTAACGCTTAAGTATTTAAGTAGTGGCTTTTTACCAAGAGCGTGGTAGAAGGAAGGAGAGTGAGTCATTTTGACACGAGTCTTCACGCGAGCTTGCCATCAGTTACTGTCCGCTTTTAAGGCCAGAGGTTTTAGTCCTCTTGAAAGCTAAAGACGTATTGTAGTTTTCCGCAGTTTGGGTACTACAAGCGAAGTAATTTAAAAGGCCAGTCTTAGTGTTAGTCATCTATGTAAAATACAGGGTGTTTATAAAGTCCCGGACCCATTTTGATGTTTAAGAACTCATAAAATAATGAAGATATAAACAAACTTATGACATTTATTGATGGAATAACTTGTATATTTTCCTTTTCAGGTTTCAATGTCTTTACTTTTGTAAATATTGTCTGCGCGTGTGGTTAATTTCAGATAATTTCATTTTCCAGTCTAAATATCTGTACTTTTCTAAATATCGTCTGCTTATTAATTGCATTTTCTCTCTTTTGTTTTTGGCAACTATTAATCGCCATATTGTGCGCATATGGGTATCTGAAAACCCCCACCGTGAGGCACAAAGGGATTCCCCAAAGGTTAATGTGTGGTGTGGACTAATGCACGACCAAGTCACTGGGCCTTTCTTTTTTACAGAAAAGACGATCTTATCAGTCGTATACTTAGACATGTTGGAAAACTCCGTATTTCCACAACTAGAAGAGTTTCAGTCACATGTCTTTTTGCAACAAGATGGGCACCACCTCATTGGGGTACCATCGTTCGTAGTTCTTTCAATAACCATTTTACAGGAAGATGGATTGGGCGAGGAGGTTCAATTCCTTAACAACCCAGATCACCTGAAATAACGCCGCTGGACTTTTACCTTTGGGGATTTGTAAAGGACAACGTTTACAGAAGGAGTGTGTCGAACATCGATGGCTTAAAAGCCAGAATTACAACCGCAATAGCCTCTGTGGATGCGGACATGCTTGCCGGTACCTTGCATGAAATTGAATGTCGATTTGATATTCTCCGTGCGACGAAGGGGGCACACGGGGAAGTTCATTGACAAGGGTCATGAAACTTTTTGAGCCTATCTAACTGTTTATGTTATTAATTTTAATCTATCTTTATTATTTTATGAGTAATTAAACATCAAAATGGGTCCGGGTCTTTATAAACACCCTGTATTAAAAGTTAGCTCTTATTTAAATTTTAGTTCGTTCGTAGTCTTATATTTTTACGTTCAGACCACAAGTGGTTGGCCTTTGTATCCCGACGTGTGGGAGCGACTATGAAAACGCGGAAAAATAAAGGTTAATTTTAACCCTTCTCATCTTGTCCTCTTTGCTACATTCCATAGGACATAGTTTGCAGTCAACTCTCTGTCCAGGCAGGACACGTCGTGTTCGCCTTACAGATGAAAAGAAATACAAGTCCTGATGCTATATCTACCATTCTACTGGGCCTATCGACGAAATTCAAATTGCATTTTCTATGTCTCGAAAGCTCGACTTAGGATATATATTAGATTTATATATAGCATTGCTCTACCACAAGTATTTTAACACCAAATCGAAATTTTTCTGAAATAACATGCCAATGCTTTTCCATATTTGGATTCTATGACTCAAATTATGCCTAGATATTAAATTTTGTAATTTTTGGTGAGAAATTTAAAAATTTATCTGGGCGCATTTTTCTTCAGTTTGAGCGAAGAATAATTCACTTGGCGGACTTCTTGATTTATAGCAACTTATTTTCTTTTCCCTTTTTTTATTGTTCACGGGCGGAAAAAATGTCATCGTTCATACTTTGAAATGATTTTTCCACACTTTTGCTATTATCGCTTATAATAAATACGCCGAAATTCCAAAACCGCCAAAATGTAAATTTACGTCCATTTTAGGGAATTTTTAATAAAAAAAACTCTAATTTCTGTAGGTGATGCTTAGAAATACTTAGAAAATAGAATAATTTACCTGAAGATCACGGCAAACATTTTATAGCCTATAATTCAAAATGTTTTCGAAAAATTTATAAAAAGTATTTAGAAATACAAATTTAAAAAATAAATTATAAAAATGCGAATTTCATTTGAATTGAACCTAAATTTCGAATTCTGAAAGGAATCAAATAAGTTTAATAAAAACAAGAGATATAAATAAATATATATCAAATTCAATTAACACTGAGGAGCTAAAATTTTGAGAGCTAATTTTTTAAAAACTACTCGTGCGTTTTTTGCAAAACTTAACAGTTTGGCATAGTTTGAGTCGTGGAATCGAAATATGGAAAGAAATTGACATTTCATTTCAGAAATGTCTGATTTCGTGTCAAAATACCTGTATTAGAACATATATATATAGATCTAATATTTATCCTAAGTCGCACTTTCGAGGCAAGAAAAACGCAAGTTGAACTTCGTCAATCAGCCCAGTAGAACGGGAGATATAGAACTGTAGCCTCCCTTTTTTTTGCAGTGTGCAGAAGTGCAATGCAAAAATGTAAATGTCAAGAAAGTCTCAGTAAATTGTGTATGATAGTCGCAGGATTCACTTAATGGGAAATTAAAAATAAAAAGAGTAGAACCAACTGTTAAAATCAACTCAACACACTATCAAGGAAGAATTCCATTTCTTAATTTCAATGACTTTCTTACAATGAAACGTAAAAGTACCAGCACATTCCTTGAAAGAATGAAGACTGATACAGGTATTGCAAATATACCTTTTCAACATATTATCCTGGGAACTACCCTGATGTTCCACCTGTGGACTATTGTGCCGCTGGTCTTTTAAAAATGCTCTTTCTAAACGAAAACCTACCACGACTGATGGACTCTAGTAAGCAGTGGAAAAAGAATGGAAATCTTACGAAGAGCCATTCACTCATATAAATCACGTTAGAGACTTCAGAAAAGAAGGCTATCAGATCGAACATTTAATATACATTTCCTTTACGTTTTAAGCTTATTTAAATGGCTCCGAAATCGTTCTAAAAGTGTGTAATCATCTTCTTTAATTTATAACGGATAAAAAATTTGACAGCTAACATTCGCGTTATATCATGCACAAAAAAATTTAAAAAGGATGTTCTTCAAATTAATACTTTAATATAAATATATAAGTAAGTAAATAAATAAATGAGAGTTTTCACTTTGCATAATTATGAGGTAAATTAACGCAAAAAGTTTGTTTCAAGAAGTAAAAAATCTCGTTTCGATTTTTTGCTTCGAATAGCATGTTGGATTTTATCAGAAATATATAAGTGACGAAAAATATTAATTTATAAGCGTTTAAATAGTTCTTTATTTGCAGAAGACAAATCAAAATAAATGTAAAGCAACTGTCTAATTACCATAAACAATAAAACATTAACTGCTTCCTTACCTTTTCCCTGTTTATAAAAAAATAGGAAAAAGAAAATCATTCTCGCAAATTGCCGGAAATAAATTCTCTTCCCAAAGCAATCACTTTTCTTTCTTCTCGAATTTGCATAGTTTTTCTTTAAAATGACTTATGAATCATGCTATACATTTTACATCGCCAGCAATTTAGCCTCACTTTGTAAGGTATTTCAATTCGGCAGAGTTTTAATTTCTTTTTCTAGGCTTTTATTTAGTTCATTAATGGTGGTTTTGTTACTACAGTCGAAAGTTTATTATTGATTTTTAAATCATTTCCTAACAAGCTATCGAGTTCAAAATTTGTACAAACACTATTTGTGGACGACAATACAATTTTGTGCACCGATTTTGTTTTTCAAAATTCGATTTAGATTTTGTTTTGTAAATTTAATGTTATTACAATTTTTTTTACATATCTTAGTTTAACGAACAAACTAAAAAAAATCAGAAATTTTCTGTTGCATCATCGAATACAACGAATAAAAGTCTCTAAAATGAGATTTGTGAAAAATCTGTGACTTTATTTCTGATTGGGTAAAATTTCGAAAGTGGCTTTAATTTTTCGACTATTTGACGTGAATTATATTAAAATTTCATCAAGTAAAATTATTGAAAAGGTTATAAAACAAACTCTTTGCCCTCTTCTAAGAAAAAAGAGTGGTTAAAAAAATATTAATTGCATGATTTTCTACAATTTTTTAAAAAGTATGTTACGGTCTGAAGCAGAAGGAAGAAAAATCGCTTCTTCCGGCCATCGCATAAAAACGAACTTTCAGAATTATGCCACATGAATGTCATTACGCCACATGAATCTTAGATCTTCTGTACAGATTTCTTTACATATCCTATTTTTTTCTTTTCTATTAATCTAAAAAAAACCACGGAATTTAAAGATTAATTAGCTTTTAAAATAATTTACAAGGTAACCTAGCATATCGTTTTTAATTTTTTTCCAATTTTACGTAGCGTATTCGGAAACTAAGTACCGTTTCATTCTAGCGCCGTCGCAGCGCTGTGGTAGGCGACCCGCGCATGCGCACTAGTCTTTCTTGTTCACTGACTTTCAATTGTCGCCATTTTCGTTGCTCTATGTTGTGTTCTCAGTTTGCTGTGCACATTCAAAATGTTTAAGACAATTAGTTCTCCCGCTGACTGTGAGATTCGTGCCGTGATTAAATTTTTGAACGCGAGGAATGTTAAACCGGCCGAAATTTATCGTCAAGTGACAGAAGTTTACGGTGAATACGCGATAAGTGATGGAATGGTGAGAAAGTGGGTAAGAATGTTTAATGCAGGTCGAACAAATGTCCACGCCGAGGCTCGGAGTGGTCGGCCTTCTGTTGTCACCGATGATTTGGTAAGGAAAGTTGATGAAGCAATTCATGAGAACAGACGCTTCACAATGACAACTCTTTCAGAGGCATTTCCACAAATTTCACGTACTGTTTTGTTCGAAATTGTGTCTGACCGCTTGAATTATCGCAAACTGTGTTCTCGATGGGTTCCAAAAATGCTCACTGATGTTCACAAAACAAAGCGACTTGGTAGTGCCCTGACATTTCTCACGCGGTACAGTGATGAGTGAGAAAACATTTTAAACCAAATTGTGACAGGTGATGAAACTTAGGTATGTCATTTCACACCAGAATCGAAACAACAATCGATGGAGTGGAGACACACTCATTCTCCGATAAAACAAAAGTTCAAAGTGACAATGTTATCACAAAAAATCATGTGGCTTCTGGGATAGGAAATCTGTCTTCTGGGATAGGAAAGGCGATTTCTTACTGAATTTCTTCCCAGAGGTAAAACCATTAATGCGGCACGATATTGTGAGACTTTAACAAAACTAAGGCGTGCCATTCAAAACAAACGAAGAGGAATGCTCAGTAAAGGAATTGTGTTGCTCCATGACAATGCTCGGCCCCATACTGCTGGTGTCACTCAATCGTTAATTCGACAGTTTCATTGGGAGCATTTCGATCACCCGCCGTATAGCCCGGACTTGGCGCCGTCCGACTATCACTTGTTCCTGCACATGAAGCGTGAGCTTGGTGGCAAGCGCTTTGGATCTGACGATGACACGAAAAATGCTGTGGAGTTGTGGTTATCGAAACTGGCGGGAAGTTTCTTTGACGATGGTATACAAAAACTGGTCACCCGCTATGACAAGTGTTTGATCCTTGGCGGACACTGTTGAAAAACAGTTTAAGACATGTATTTTCATGTAAAAATAAAATTGGATTCGAAAAAATTGCTTTACTATTTTTTTTTTTTTTTCCAAAACGGTACTTAGTTTCCGAATACGCCTCGTATAAGTTTATATCAATTTTTTCTCAGCATTTCGTTTTAAAAGTTGATTTTTAATCTTTCTTTTGTGATAGGTATTATTATACTCTTTTATGGGACTTAAATATTCTAGCATCCAAAAAATTCATCTGTTACTAAGATTTAAAAATTTTAAGCATTATAAAACAAAATCTTTACTCTCTTTTAAAACAAGCACAATAAAAAATATTAATTAGATGCCTTTTTAGAAATTTTTTTTAATCAGTGACGTTTTCATGGGCTCGTTTTAAACTTGCTCTCACTACGATCGAAACTTTAGCGTCACTTTTTAAAACTATTTCCTGATAGTTTATTCAGTTCAATATTTGCACACACACTCATCGGGAAAGACAATACAGTGTGGTGCAGGAATATAACTTTTAAAAATTCGATTTCGATTTTTTAAAATTTAATACTCGATTTTTCGCACATATCTTCTTTAGCGAACAAATTAAAAATCTCAGAATTTTACTGTTTACATCATTGGAAAAAAGCAAAAAAAAAAAAAAACATTTAAATGAACTTGATTTGAAGTTTTTTAAGTCATTTCTGATTATCTGGTGAATTTCCAAATATCTCTCGATTTTTTCCCCTACCATTTGAAATAACAAAACTTTTAGATGTGAAAAATGGATTTTTTAATGGACTGCTGAGAAAAACCTTTTTAGTTGAATAATTTAATTGATAACGCATCATTGAGACTAAAAATATGAAAATAAAATGAGGTACAAAATAAGTTTTTTAAAAAATATTTTATTTAAAAGGAATAAAATAATCAATGAACTAAAAAAAGAAACATAATTTATCATTTAATTTCATGGAAGAAGACATTAAATAATTCTCTTTTTAAAATTCATCTCTAATTTTACATCAGGATATAAAGTATATTCTCCCTCCTTTCAGCATGCCTTCGTGATGTAACGGTTATAAGGTATTCCTCCGGCCTTCTTAGCATCCCTTCGTGGTGTAAAGGTCAGTACATTCGGCGCGTATTTGGGAGGTCCGAAATTCGAGTCGTGGCGACGGCATTGCTCTTTTTTCACATCTCCTGATTTAAAAAAATACGTAATGTCTTTACAGTGGCGCTAGAACTAAAAAAAGGTGGCGGATGATGATTTTCCACCAGGGTTTGGCGATTGGGTCGCCTAATACCCAGTTGCTCTTTGAAAGGGGGGAGTATATAAGGTATTTCTCCCGCCTTCTTAGCATTCACCATGCCTTCGTGGTGCAATGATCAACATACTCGGCGCTTATTCGAGAGGTCCGAGGTTCGAGTCCTAGTGAGGGCATTGCTCTTTTTTCATGTCTCCAGTTTGAAAAAAATCCTAATGTCTCTACACGGTTAGCACACTCGGCGTGAATTCGAGAGATCCAGGTTCGAGTCTCGGTGAGGGCATTAATTATTTTTCATGATTTCTGCTTCAAAATAATCTAATGTCTCTAGAGCGGTACTAAAAGGTGGTAGAGGATGATTCTCACCAGGATTTGACGATTAGGTCTCTTAATCCGCAAAAAGGTGGAGTATATAAGTTATTTTCTCCCTCCTTTCATCGTGCATTCGTGGTGTGATGGTTAACACACTCGGCGCGTACTGGAGAGGTCCAGGTTCGAGTTTCGGCAAGGGCATTGCTCATTTTTCATGATTTCTGCTTCAAAATATGTCTGTACAACAAATTATGAAGCACCAACCGCTTTATTAATGTATCAGTCTGTGGTCTACAGCAGAAGCGTGTAATAAACACAAAAACAGAGCCAATATAGTGAATTCCAGCATTGTTATCAGGTTCAGAATTACTGATGTGATGAATCGTATCACACGGATCGTTCGCTACTTCATTACTATGTGGTAAATTTATATATTCATGCGAAACCTTCCCCGCTAGCTCTCAGAGAAACCTCAACCTATCAATCTCCAACCGGATGTTTCTCCAAATGAACTAAGTGATTAATCTTCCTTCTTTTTTCTCCAGTATCGGATATCCTTTGCGCATTTCTGAAAGCTTTCTACCAACTACTTTAAAAACTTTGCTTTCTAGAAATAATTAGTTGCAAGTACATAGATAAAAATTGGTGAATTGGTTGATTAAAGTGACAGATCATTAGATGTTTTCCACTTTAAAACATTTTGCATTGGATTGATTGGGATGGATTAGATTAACCCTCTGACCGGGCAGGGCTTTTGTTAAGAAAGCACAAATTTCCAAAACTGCTACCAGAAAAATTTATTTTCTTGATTTAATGTAAAACGTTTCCTGGCATTTTATACCTGGATTTATGTACTTTCAATATATTGCCTAAATTTCTTTGACATGTTTTAATATGCACGTATATATACGTTCGTACAGTTATAAAAAAAATATTCTTGGCCGTATATACACGGCCTTGCCGGTTAGAGAGTTAAGCGTCAGCAGAAGCTATAAGCTAAAAGGTAGAGATGTTTTCTTGGAGGACATTTTAAGGGCATTGACTCATATTTATGTTAATACGGGGAAAGCTACGAATGATCCCAAACGTTCAACCTGTTTATCGGGGATTGAACCTGGATCAAACTATGAGAGCTGAACGATCTTAACACTCACCTACTCAAGGCACTTCCCTGTAACGAGACCTGCGTGGACAGTTTGTTGAGGGAAACGCTCATATTCAAATTATGCATGGAAAAAGCTAGGCAAAAATCGTATCATTTTTGGCTTTTTTAGCTACCAGGATAAAATCATGGATGCTCAACCAAGGTCGAGCAGTAAGACCGCTAAACACTAGTAGTTCGACCCTATTTCAGATTGGAAACGGGCTGGCTGAATGGGAGATTGAATTATTCTATCCGTGTTTAACATGACTTCAATAATATGGTCGAACTTCCTATAAAAGCTTCGCCACGAAGGCATCTCTCCTCTTAGACAGACAGCCTTCACATGCTGTGACATAATCCACGTAATCCAGTCCAAATCAGAATTAAATTATCAGTACTTGGCTGCATTGTCCTTGTGGGGAGTGAAAACTTGAATTAGATTTTGCTGTCGTAAAATTTGAAATTCATTCATTACTGTGAGAACCAAGCTGTTCCGAACTCTAATCTGTATCCAGTATTTATGATCGACAGGAAAAATTTAGTTTTTTGGGAGCTTCGATCATGAGAAATCAACTACATTCACATCGGAATTCAAATCACGTATCTTGCAGTCTCCAACTGGAGGTATTAACTTCTTAGAACCAGAGAGCACGCATAGAGAAATACAATAACTAATTACATTCTACACCAGTTAAGAGCAACTAGGGAGAGACACGAGACCCATTCGAGCAAATGCGGGCGATGACGCTTTATCTTTTTGCACATTTTAATTCGAGGGTTATTATTGAGACTATTAAAGTTTTCAAAAATGGACATGATATTATAGTCTCAACCTCTTTGCTAACAAAATTAAAATAGAGACTATGGAAGAACGCAAGAGAATTATCGCTGTGTCGTAAAAATTACAACACAGACAAAGAAAATGTGTCAAGGATCCTTTTATTTAACAAATTAATAGAAGTCCCATCTTTGCCTTTCATATTAAAACAGATACTTCAAAGTGCTCATTTTTCAAACCAAACCATGAGTCATAACTTGACAACGACTGCTGCCATAAAAATGTAGAATCCTTTAATTTTTTGAAAGTCTAAAAATTCCTCTGTGAGATGATGACGCCAAATGTTACGATCATAACCGAGGGGAAGGTCGCAACGACCTTGAACTGCCTAGTTTAAAGTAAAAGATTACGGTAATATACTCCTCCTATACAAAGGAGATGGAGAAGAAAACTGCTTCTATGCTAAAATAATGAAAAATTCATAAAAATACAAAAGAAAAATTTTTCTTGAAAAGAAAAATATATACATTAAAAAAAAAAATCTGAAAACCTTGAGATTTTGCATTACGCCCAGAGGGGCGTTTTTTTAACGTTTTCTGTGTTGCCTTTAATTACTAAATGTCATGTTCTTCGCACGTAAATCATAAAGTAATTATTTCAACAGAAATACTGCAAAATAATTTTAAAATGAGCATATCTTTAGAATTTCGGATACACAGTGTCGCACGCTAGAGACAAAAACGTTTTTTTTTTCTGTGCAATGCTGCCATTGCTCGTTGTTAATCATAAATTCGTTAAAGTGTTACAAAACATAAAATTGATAATAAAACAAATTCTACATTTGGGCTTCCAGATGCCCATATTCGGATAAGGATTATATTTTTCGAAATTTAATGGCTTTAGGTACCGTCGTTTTTTCACAATCCGAGAAACATATATGCATTTTTGCACATTCTCCATTATTTAACTTCTTTAAATATAATACAGGGCGATAATACACTGGTTTTCATAAATTAAGGAAAAATCAGAAAAATAGCGATAACTCCCTCAAAAATAAGCCAAACCGTGTAAAATTTGAATATGTTGCCAAGTAAGAGTAGCTGAGTAAAACTACAATATGTAAATTAGTGGCGCTGCACTCGGAATACGTCATCTGCGAGGAGCATAAAAGTCCATTTTGAGAGCTAGCCCACATATTTCACTGTGACAGTAACATAAAAAATCTGAGATAGCCAATTCGTAACAATGACCTCCAGGCATCATTTGCCTGCAGAACTACGATGCAGAGCCATTGGGAGACTAGAGGCAAGACAAACAGAAGTGACCAGATGGCTAAATGGGAGTCCTTCTGTGGTTCATAGAATTTCGAGGTAATTTCGAACTACATATTCGGCATCTAGGAGGTTCAGCCAAGAACGGCCATCTGCCACGACGAACGCCGATAACCGATATTCGACATTACGTGCATGCAGGAATAGACCCGTTACTCCAACTCTTCTTAGATTTTTCCTTGCTGCACTCACCGGAAGGTTGCTGTCAGCGTCAACTGTGCGTAGAAGGCTTCACGAAGGTGGTCTGTATGCGAGGCGACCAGATATTTGCGTGTCGCTCACGTCACGCCATAGGAGGGACCGTTTGCAGTGGGCAGCTGCATGTCCACTGGACGCCTGATCAATGAAGGGTTGTTCTCTTTATGGATGAGTCCAGGTTTAGTCTAGAAAGCGATAGCAGCGTTATTTGATATGGAGTGAACCTGGAACCGGTTATCTTCCGTCAAACATCCGTGAAAGGGAAGCATACGGAAAAGGCAGTGTCTGTGTTTGGGGTGGCATCCCTTTGGGTGGACGCAGAAACCTCCATGTCTTTTCAAAGGGAACCGTGAATGCACAGGTTTATACAGACGACAGCCTTGGCGCTCATATGCCGGGGCAATAGGTGATGCTTTCATGTTACAGGACGACAACACAAGACCACACAGGGCTCGCATCGTAGATAATCATCTTCAACAGGAAACAATTATGCGCATGGAGTGGCCAGCTCTATCCCCGGACTTGAATCCTGTCGAGCACATTTGGGATGCTTTAGAGAGACCTCTAGCTGCTCTCAATCCGCCCCCTCAGACACTTGCCGCGCTTGCAACGTTTTTGCAAGAACAATAGCTCTCGCTTCCAATGGAACTGATAGACCGCATAATTGAAAGCATCACCCATAGCTGTATGTGCTGTATTGCTTCTAGAGGCGATCATATTCCATACTGAAAGCACTTTTCCTATAGCAAACTGACACCTTCGATTTGTTCATTTTATGCATGTTCTAATTCCTATACTACCATAATTGTCTGGTAATTTCTTTTTAAGTTATTTGATACCTTACTTTGTGTTGTATATTGTGGGTAAGTTTCATAAAATTCTACATGTAACTTTTTCAGTAATCGTGATTTTTGTGAATTTTCCTTAATTTATGATAGCCAGTGTATTTGGTGGCAACAGTTTCGAAAGTGATACGGACATTTACAGCGAATCGACGCAAAATGCCAAAACGAAATTAATAGTCCTTCTGAGCTAACGCTTCTTTGGGCTAATAAGACATTTTAATCCACACTGTTGTAGATAAATGGGATTAATTAAATTTTTTAGCGATCACAGTATTCTTCATTATAATAAATTCATTAAATCTGAGGGATAAATTTAAAACATTATGCTTTCTTGAATACACTGAGAATCCGTTATATGCAAATGCACGCGGTAGATGAATCTGAAATCTTATCTTTGAAGCATGCAGCTGTATTACCTGCCAAGCTTGCGTGGATGATAATTGTTTTATCTAGATATATTGCCTTTTTCTTCCAACTTTTATTTAGACAGAACACAATTTTATATGTTTCCGGGAAAAAGAAGGGGACATAATTTGAGTTGCAAACTGTTAGATAAAACTATTTCCATATAAAGCATGAAATAGTAGAAAAGTTTAGAAGAAAAGAGGTATTCAAGAAAACTTGAATTCCAAAGAAAAGTAGAAAACCTCTCCCCTAGCAACGAACAATCTGATACCGTCTCCCATACCAAACACATCTATTTTACCTTCATTTGCTGATTGAAAAAATAATGATATTAACATCAGAAATATATAAAAATAAGCTAAAGTTATATAAAATTGAGTGTACATTATAAAATGAAATGGAAATTTCATTTGATATATTGGTTTACCTCTTCTTTAAGGAAAGAATGCAGAACTTCTAGAAATTCCGAATGCAAGGCGATTATTAAACAACAGCTGATGCTTTATCCCTTGGGAAATTAATAATTAAATTCATTCACCATTCAATACCTACGAAAATTGCTTTATGTTTCTATTATAAAGACCCTATATTTGCAAACGTTTTATAAAAATTCTTTTGAATTAAACTCTGAAATTCTATGAACCCTCCTCAAACGAATAAATATGATAATAACAATAGCTGGTAACTGGTATGTGAAGAATTTTTTTGAAACGGCATATTTTTAGCTATATCATAGAGTAATATATTCCAAAAGTAAGATAAATTTTCGAACACGTTTAAAGAATGATTCTTGAGCAACCATCGTAGTAAACGGACTGGGCTCGTGAAGATGCTGCCTCTTTTGAAATCTGAAAAAAATATCACCAGTTACAAACAGTCGTATAATAATAATAATAATTAAAAAGCACCGAAGCTATAACTAATAATTTTTGAAAACTAACAACATAAGTAAGGTGGCATTCGCATTTTCGTAATATCAAAAGAGTTTAAGTAATCCGATCCCACTGCACCTTAGAATCTTTCCGCTTTTCACTCAAGCCTCGCCCACCGATCTTGATTCACTTTTCGTTCCCGAATTCATCAAGGTTATGAAGTGTAATTTAAAAAAAAAATAGATAAAGGGAAAAAAGAACCGGAGTGAGAGAACGGTACTGATCTGATCCAAAATAAAGCGGCTTGGGTCGCCAATAGTTTTCCGTTTTAAAACTGGGATGAAGCTCGGCAAATCGCATATCAAGGTTTACATGCATACCAAGGCTTTGGCTACGACGTGTAATACGTTTTTCGTCTTAGTCAAGGTGAAATCGGTGATTTATATGATTTGGGTCAGAAAAATAAGTAATAAAAATAAGTTAATTATCCAAATTAGTATAATATTTTCTTAGAATTGCTGCTTTCTCATTTGCCATTTGAGATTACTTAAATTAACAAAAGCATTTAGTTACGTAAGAAGATTAACAATAAAGTTAATGTATAAAAATCAAGCTTAGGAACCAAGAATAGGCGAACCGGATACTTAAACTTCAACTGCATATATATATGCTCTCTGTGTATTATATCTCCAAGAAACTTTGTAGTTTTGTCACTAATTTAGGCTAAACTTTCTTCAATAGAAAACTGCTTATTACAACAACCCTTTTGCTTCCATCTCTTAATACGTACTTATATTCCAGTCATTTGGTTTTTAAAATTTTAAGGCAAGTTGGTTAATTTTTGCTTACTAGTTTGATTTTTAAATTTCTTTTTTACTACAGTTTTTAACTTTAATTTTATGGATTATAACTTTAAATCTTCTTATGATTTTTTAAAATTTGTTCTTGAATCTACTTTTGTTTTTACGTTTGTATTTGAAATGAAAAGAGAGTGTAGGGGATATGTCTTCTAAAGTGAGCATCTCGTTCAGATTAATTGTGTTGTTACTAAAGAATTTTAATCTTAAATATTATTTGCTTTTTAACAGGATTCATTTGGTTTAGTGACTAATATCTTTATTTTGATTGAGTATCAATTTGTGATTTGAATCTAGCAAATAATTTGACGCTTACTTGGAAGTAAGATGAAACACTCTCTCTTATTTTAGTTACTGTTAATTGATGGTAGATTGGTTTATCCCCTTGATAAGTCGATTAATCTGCTGTCAATAACAATAACTGGTTTTTCAATACTTAAAAAGTTTACTTTTCGTTTTGGCATTTTTGCGATTTGTTTTTCCTTAACAGTGTTTAAAGCAAAGAGGACTAAAAATTCTATAAATTTTGGAAAATACCTTTTCAATTATGTTTTTAAATTGAATTTCAGTTACTTGGAGATGTAATATGGAGAGTTTTCTTTTTATAATTTATAGTGAATTATTGCTTTATTACTTTGCAGCTTTAGCGCAAGTCTTGGGCTTATTAATTTACTTTTAATTACTTTCATTATGAATATATATATATATATATATGTATATGCATGCAAGTATAGTTTTTTCTCGAAAACAAACTACGTGCCGCCTTTTGCATAATCAAATGGCCCAATAGAATGGTTTCATATTTTAATGAAGTCAATTTTATTTTGTGAATTTCGTTTACTAAATTATCTATGTAGATTATCAAAATAACTGGCTAGTTTCATTTTTTTTCTAAATAGTATTTAATTCCCAATTTAACGGGATAATAGTAAATACGATGTCCACAGAAAACTCAAATTCTCGCTTAGCTTGAGAAGAATTAAACACATCGAAACAAAAATAACTTGTGTATTATCTAACGAGACACTGCTCTTGGTAATTTAACTATGTCTTCAAGCAGTTTATTCTGAAGAAAGTGCTCATTTGGTTAAGTAAATTAATTCATCATTCAAATAAAAAGTAAATAAATAAAAATAGAGTAAAATAAAAAATCTGAATTCTTTCAGATTTTATCTTACGTGCAAAGAGCCGTTGTTTTAACTTACATACGCATACACGTTTCGAGAGCATTTGGGCTAATGTTCGTTTGGGCTGCTAATATTTAAAAACAGCCTATCTTTAGAATTCGGGATAGCCAGACTAGCTCGCTGGAGATAAAAATGTTTTTATCCCGTACAGTGTTGCCATTGCTCGCTTTGAAACCATTGAGTTCGTTGACCAAAAGTTCGTTAAAGTTTTACAAAATGTGCAATGCGCAATCTAACATATTCGAAATTCAAAATTCAGGCTTTCAGGTGTCCATACTCGGGTGAACGACTACGTTATTCCAAATTTGATGACACTACATACCGTTATTTTTGCACATTGCGAAAAAAATGTCATTCACGCAAATTCTTCATTATTTAATTTCTTTAAATATAATACAGAGCGATTATATTTGGTGGCAATAGTTTGAAAAATGATTCAGATTTTATAGTGATTCAGCGCAAAATCCTGTTTTTAGACTAATAGCCCTTTTGGGCTAATGCTCCTTTGAGCTAAAATTATTCAGTCAGGTATTGCCTATATGATTAAAAATTCAAATCGGAATGACATGTACAAGAACTTCGAATAAAAAAGATAAGAAATTCAAAATTATTTAAAAGAAAAATGTAATCATCAAAATGCCAAGTATCAAACAGCCAGTTATTGCCCACATAATTCAGTAGCAATCAATGAAATTCAAATCGATCACCTCAAATTAAAAAAAGGCCACTTCAAATCAAAACATCACAGTACATAACTGAAACATAAACATCATTTGAAATGGAGAAACCAAGTTATAAGTGGCATTAAAGACCATTATTCGCAAGAGAACATAATCAATAACATTCAATTCAAAATCACGTATATTAATCAACTAGAACTTTATGTTTCTTTGGTTTGATCAAATTTTTATATATTTTGGATTGCATAGAAAAACAACTCCCAAATACTATGACACAATATATAATCATTGGAGTTATTTTAACATTTTATTTTATTTTATTTTTAGCCCAAAAAGCGTTAGCACAGAAGGGCTATTAATTTCATTTTGGCATTTTGCGTCGATTCACTTTCTGCGTTTACTCATTTTTTAAATTGTTGTCACCAAATATTAGAGCCCTATATTATATTTAAAGAAATTAAATAATGAACAATCTACATAAATGTATGTATGTTTCTTGCACTGTGATAAAACAATGATACCGAGAACCATGGAATTTTGAATAACGTAATCCTCCTCCGAATATGGGCATCTGGAAGCCCAAATTTGTAATTTAGAATTTGTTTTATTACCGATTTCATATTTTGTAAGACTTTATCGAATTTTTGGTTAAGAAACTCAATGATTTCAGTGCGAGCAATGGCAAGACGGCAGGGGAAAAATTTAAGAGTAATTTTTGAGTCATTCCACAATAAGCTAACTTAATTGTTTTTTAATACAGATACGAGGTAATTCCCAATACGTTTACCTGGCAGTTGACTCTGTTTCAAAAACTGGGAAACCATTACCTGCTCATCAGGTAACGAACAGTCTAATGGGCATGATTTAAATGGTTTCACCATCTAAGAGTACAAATGCATAGTATTTTATGACACTTGCTCCAAGTATTTATAATCGAGGGACTCGAACACATGCGGCTTTCTTACAGAAAAACATGGCACCCTGTGCTGGTAGATATGCGTTATTTATTGCGAGATTTATTGCCCATATAATCCGTTGCTCGTGTTTAGGATCTTGAATTCCCAGATCAATGTTTTTCACAGCAGTTAGAGGCTTGCCAGTCGGTGGTTGGTTATAATGTGAATCGATTTACGACCAGTGGAGAATAACCACTGATGGGATAAATATGAAAAAGGGTGTAAAGCTTGTGCCATATATTTTTATTGTGATTCCTATCTGCATCTTATATCCTCTACTGGCTTCAAAGATAATTTTCACTAAATATTTCTTTACTACCCAAACTAGGTTTACTCAGTGATGTGAAAGATCTTAATGTTTTATACCCTTCTCAGTGAATGCCAGTGTTATTAGTTGATTAGAAGAATGCACTTCGAGAGTTAGTGTCTATTGGACATTAACTTTCGAGTTAACAATGATGACCGCAGAATACATGAATCATAATTCTTATCGATATTCTGGCTAGTTATTCTAAAAAAGCTTCGCGACATGATTGGAAGCAAATTATTAATATGGATTGGAAAAAAACATTTATCTAATCGTCACTGACTTTTAACAGTTATTATTTCATATACATGATAAACCTAATTAACTGACTTAAATTTATATGCAAAACATGAAACAGTTTTGACAGCCTTGAAAAAAATGTTTTTTCTTTAATGTGCGTACAAACGACAAATTGGATTACTACCCCAACATGGTAATTAACGAGAAAGAAATTTGTGGGTGGCTCCGTAACACGATCAGTAGGATCGAAAACAGATTTTTACATGAATGTCTTATATACCGAAGGTTCAATGAAGGATAGGAACACTGACGTTAGACTTGAGGTGACAATAAACGCTTTAATAACGCAATCAATGCTAACAGCACTAGGTTTGGTGAAGAATTGAAAACAATTCATATGTCCTTACAACAGCTTTACTAAAACCTCCTTCTCCAAATCAGTTATCTTCTCGGGCATTTCCGTCAATAGCAGAACTTAGACTTAAAGCATTTATAAGTGATGACTTCTTGCTTCGCTTGCAGACTCATTATGGAGTAAAGTTCAAATATCATTGCAAAGATAGTACAAGGTATTTCTCCCGACTTCTTAGCGTGCCTTCGTGTTGTAATGGCCAGCACCCTCGTGCATTTTCGAGAGGTCCAGGTTCGAGTCCCGGCGAGGGCATTGCTCATTTTTCATATACTCCTGCTTAAAAATAACTAATAGTTCAACAGTGGCGCCCGAACTAAAAAAGGGTGGTGGATTCGCCAGGATTTGCCGACTGGGTCCCCTAATCCCCAGTCGCCCTTTGAAAGGGGAGTATATAAGGTATTTCTCCCGCCTTCTAGCATGCTTTCGTGGTGTAATGGTTAGCACATCCGGCACGTAATCGAGAGGTCCGAAGTTCGAGTTCAAGAGAGGGACATTGCTCATTTTTCACATCTTCTGCTTCAAAATGACCAAATATCTCTACAAAAGGAACTGCTGTTTTTCAGGCACCCAGAAATTTAATTTCCTTTCATTCTGCTAACCAGAGCCGTGCCAAGATATGAGGCAAAAAGGTAAATGCGCGCCTCCATACATATAAATCAAAATAGCTAAATTTGTATTAAATAAAAGTAACTGTATTCAATCAAAATATCATAATTCTTATAGCATAATTCTACCATGATTCTTAAAGTATTTTTAATAATACCTTTATAAATTCAGAAAAATAATATAGCCAATTATTTATAACTTTCAAATGAAAATGTTAAAAAGTCCTTTTTTGATAAATAAGAAATAACATTGAAATACACATTGCATTAATTTCCAGGTTTTTCTTGCAATTCTTCCTATTGTTTTATTAATTTAAGTTTACCGAAGCCTGTTTCCCGTAATAATGATCGGCAAATTTGAAACCATAATTTAAGTAATTTTCGAATTTGCATCGCCAATTTGGCGCCTCTTCTAGTGATTCACCTGAGGCAACTGCCTCACTTGCCTCTCCCTTGTCCCCACTCTGCTGCTAACAGATAAAAATAGGGATCCGGAATCCCGGAATTCAAAATTCTTCAAAGAAAATATTCTTCAGAGAAAGAAATCAATGTATTTTTCATACCTTTATTCACCTTGGTAACAAGTTTCAAACTTCGTTCAAACAGCTTCTGAAAAAGCTCTTTCTTTGAAGAATTTGTATGTGAAAGTTATAAGAAATGTTTGATAATGTCTTTTGGACAGCGGTTATACTATTTCAGGCTTTCCTCTGGCTACAGTTGTGTCATCATTCCGGTTTTTAACTGAGAATAGTTGTCTTAATATTCATCTGGTTTGTATTAGATTGAGGAATTCTCTAGTGTGTTCTCTTTTGACTCTGGGCAACCCATGCTGAGAAAACATATAAATACATGTTATGTACTTTGTAGTTTTTAATCCAGAAATTTTAGGAGACAAGATGCGTAATGGTTAAGTGTCAAACGGTGGCCAATTGTAAATGATAATAAATTAACATATTTAACGAAATCCCTATAATCTTTTGATAGATACAGCTGAATGCATTTTTTCTAACGCTGCTCAGCGTTTGTTATATGCATCAAATTTCTAATTTCTGAACTTTCTAAAGACACCTGTATTTGCTACTGGTAACTTAAAATCCAAAGGCTTATGAAATATGTTTCATAATATTTAAAGCAGCACGAAATACCAACCAACTCTTGTTGACACATGCCAAGGACCAGTGTTCTTCCAGATGATGTTCAGACACGAAAAGATAAATAGTAACATCAGATCTTTACTCTTACTTCTTTTAGAAGTTGGCGGTAACAAACGTCTAAAATAATTCTATACTCTTAACTGCAACAATGAACATTTTTCATTGTTGGTACTCTCATGTCATTTTCCAATAGTTGAAGGTATTTAACACTGCAGTTTCCGAAGATACACGAGTTGAATATGAAAGGAAAAAAAAACAATCCAAGGATCCAAGGATTAATTATTACGGAGTGCCAAGGGTAAAGAACCCTCTACCTCCACATCATAGTTAATAAAAGGGAGCAGAAATAGGAAAAAATACATGAAAGACGTTAAGGAAAAATAAAAAGGAAGTCAACATGACTTGAGAAAAATTACAGAGACAAAAAGAAGAACTTATAAAAACATCATAAGTTCGGAACAAGTAAGCAGCGATTAGCGAGATTCGATCTCGGGACCTTCCGGTCTGGTGTCTAACGCGCTAACCACTGAGCTAGGGAGAATGCAAAATTTTTTGGTATTTTAAGATTTTTAATAATTATTTTGGGGGTATTTTATAATTTTTTAACATGAATACAACGCCAGAGATAAAGCAGATAGGAAAGATTTACGATTAATAGGCTCCTTGGTTACATGGATTTATAATTATATGCTAGTAAAAAAAAAGAGAAAGCTTTTATATTGTATGTTCATTTGCTGAAAGTTGGTTCGTAAGGGTACCTTTTGAATTTTTTCAGAGGCTAAATATATTTCTTTGATAACAGATCATGGATTTTTCTTGGTGAAATTTCAAATGCATTCTTGTAGAAAAACATTAAAAATATCTTGAACGAGATATCTAGATATCCATTTAAATACAGGGAAATTGAAGAATAAATTTTCCCTCCTTACGCATGAATTCGATGTGTTAGTAGTTAATTTATACGTATATATTTGTATGAAACAATTTTATTCATCCAAAAACATGCATTTATTTTAGATAATATTTTTCAGGAATATTGAAGAATATAATGCACGTGTAATTAATTGTTTTAACATATTTTATAGATTTTTTTCATTGCCACTTTCTGATAAACATTAATTATCCCTTTTATTCGCTTCTTCTATTCTTTCTTCTGAAACAAAAGTATTGTTATAATAAATGAGCAAGAAATTATCGCAGTCCTCCGTGCGTACTCTCATAGTGAATGCTACTATGTCCATCTACCAACTGGAAGATCCGTGATTCAACTCCCCCTTGAGGGTATACATGCAGCTTAACAAACTAACAAAAGACTCAACAACTTGTGAAAATATACTGATATTTCTGGCGCGAGTTATTGATATTTCTGAAAACTTCTGAAGTTTCTGCAGTGCATTGTAAAATTGTAACTTCTTGCGGAATTTTACCATCAGTATTCGAGTATGTAAAACTTCCGAAGAATGATAATTTCGTTTGATAGAGTAAGAGTTACAGTGAGTTGAAGTCGTGGTGTAGTGGTCAGCACGCTTGGCGTGTATTCGAGAAGTTCGTGGTTCAAGCCCTGGCGAGGTCATTGCTCGTTTTTCATGTCTCCTGCTTCGAAATAGCCTAAAGTCTCTACAGTGGCACCCGGACTAAAAAAGGTGTGGATGATGATTCTCCACCACAAGGATTTGAAGATTGGGTCCCTTAATACTCAGTCGGCCTTTAAAAGGGGGAGTATATAAGGTATTTCTACTTCTTAGCATACCTTTGTTGTGTAGTGGTCAGCACGCTTGGCGCGTATCCGAGAGGTCCGTGGTTCGAATCCCGGCGAGGACATTGCTCATTTTTCACGTCTCCTGCTTCGAAATAATGTAATGTCTCTATAGCCTTTATTTTTCATTTGCACATTTTGAAATTCACTTCCTTGTTTAAAATACACAGGTATATTGTTTCATTTTTGAACATACGTATGGAATATACAAGTGTATGTGTAGTTTCTGTTATAACTTCTATTTCTCTTGAAATTCAAGGCCTCAAAAGTTATGATGGACAGATAGTCAGAAGCACATTGCTGTGATGCTGAGAGCCTATCAGTACATGGACATAAAGCAGTTTTTCTGTTTGTTTGCGCATGCCTTGCGCTGATTCATGAGAGAGTTTGTTTATTTTAGAGTACGGATTATTTAATTATCTGAATACGCGCCTTCTGTCTCTTAAATGCAATGTATTTTTTGGTCAATTTTGCCCACATGTAGCAAAATTATAACCGAACAGCATAAGCAGAATTCCTCGCTATATATAGTAGAATTCCTAACTGAACTTTGCTTCTCTAATTTTCATTAGTTAACTTCACTTAATGGCCTGTTATTTAAGCCTATGTTCCCTGCAACGGCAAATTATCGCATAATAATGAATTAAATACAGACACAACTAAATACACAATGAAATTAAAACCCGTTTATTATCATGTATGGTTTACAGACATGACAGTACTCGCACAAATTTAGAAGAAATTTAACATCTGTCCTTTGCAGGTTACAATTTAATTTAGTACGGGTATAGACTCTTCTCTGTTTAAACATGGCGCCGAAGACGGGTGCAAGGTAGAGCCCTGCCTTAGTTCAAGTCAATAGCGTAATCATACTAATTATAGCTAACGCACGTCTATTTATTCTCTTTCTTAACCTCTTTTATGCATCAGCTAATTTACAATATCTTCTCAAGTAAGTTCATCTGTGAATTCTAAATAAAATATATATAGGTAAATTAGAAGCCACATTATACCCCCTCATGGCCGGCCACAGGTATTGGTCGTAAACGATCGAAACTCTTGCAGCAGACCACATATAGATGAGAAAAGTATGTGTGCGGTCCCCGCAAGTCACTGCTGTCACGCCCTTACAATGTGTCACAAAACATATTTCTGACATCGCAGACGCGATAATTCGTTCCAGTTGACCGTGCAAGATACATATTTCATGACTAGTGTCAGAAGATTTTAGCTTTCTTCACCGTGTCTGTCGTTAAAGCCTTTCGATTTCAGGAGGGCTGACGAACCGATGATCTTGTTTTTCCTCTGATATCCTTGCATATATATAGCGAATCAGAGGATGTAAAATACAACAGAAAAATTAAGGAAGCGTGGGAAGATCAGTCTAAAGATTTTTTTTCCATGGGACAACACGTCAGACTGCTCCTGAACTCACGACTAGAGAGACCTAGAAGGCTCCTGAACTCACGACTAGAGAGACCTAGAAGGCTCCTGAACTCACGACTAGAGAGACCTAGAAGGCTCCTGAACTCTCGACTAGAGAGACCTAGAAGGCTCCTGAACTCACGACTAGAGAGACCTAGGGTCCTGTTGAGCTCTCGACTAGAAAGACTGTCATTAGCAGATCTCTCACGTCATGACGACTGTAATTCTCTTCAACACTGTTCTATGCTATCTATGAATTATATATATATATGTAAAGAGCTTCTCGTAATTGTAATAAATTTGTTTTGAGTTCAATAATGCAGTAAGTACCCCGCAATTTCACAAACGTACCACTATAAGGAGTAAGATGAGCTACCTGCCGCCACTTAGCACAGTGGTAAACCCCCATTCATCTCCCACTCTTAATCATTTAATCGCCTTATCACTGAGAATGCGTTCCAGATATGCCACAGCAAGAGACCGATATTAGATCCGCGAGGAAGTGAAAACAACATAGCCACAACCAAGCCATTCGTAGGAGTATGATTCAGACCATTAGTTTCAGATCAGCAATCAGCTTCCTCTAATTAAGGCATCGTGCACGGCATGCTGGCCAATTTATCGTGCATATCCCAAACTGTGGAAACGTCGTGGAAATTATGTGCCTGTAATATTTTATTGCATATAATTTCCTTATTTTTACAGGAAATCATGAAAAGTTATTTGGCCTGGGAAAGCTAATTCTATGGAAAATGTAATGGTATTTCCTGAAATAAATTATTTTTACTGAATGAAAAATTATAGCTAAAAATCTTTAGAGAAAAATAGAAAACTATCTTGTGTAAAGTAAGGAGAGTTAAGAATGATTGCTTTGAAGCTAATCATATGTTGGATATCAGAATATAAATCCGGTATCGTATAAACATGGGTAAGTAAGTTCACATCATCTGTCACCAGAACCGATAGTAAAATATTCTTACGGATTTCGTATTTATTTAGCTATTTATTTAGAATTGTAATTACAATTGTGTTATTTTCCCTTGCAACGCAGACGAATTTGAAGAGAAAGCTACGCCAGGAAAGTAAAAATACAAGAGCGCGTGCATTTAATATTTAATAAATAAATATCTCGTAATCTGCCATCTCTCTCTGCCATCCAGAAAAATCTGCCATCCAGAAAAATCGTGAAAATAGATTTGGCGAGAATGTTCTCGTGAATAATTAAAAAGCTTATAAAAGCCGAATTAAAACATCTCAGCTCAGTTGTAGCTGTTTTAAGTGAACTGTTGTTTACCTAATGCTGTTATTGATTGTAGCGAATTCGCTGTTAGATTGGATTAACTTTCTCTGTTTTGAATTGAGTTCCGTTTAACGTTTGAGATATTGTGATATTGTACGAATATCTCCGAGGAAATATTTCAGTATTTTGTTTTATTTCTTGTGAAAAGAATAAATTTTAACAACTTTTGAACGACTTGTGCATTCAATCCATTACGAACCCGTACGCAAGCAACAATATATTATTTAGTCACTCATTATAACTGTAAAATTATTTGTAATTTTATATGCTTCTTTTTAATTAACTGCTTTACAATTTTAAAAGATCTGCTAACTAGATAGAATTTTTAAAACATTTAAGTCTGCCTATAAAATAAACATTAAAGATAAGCATTCAAAGTTCCTGGATCTTCTGCAGCGTCAACGATAAATGAAATAGAAGTTTTCATTTAGAGTCAACAACGTTTCGTTGTTACACTAAAGAAATTACGAGGAACTTTTAAGACTGGTTTATCCTTAATAAGATTACCACCAGATTTTGGGCCTTAAAGAGGACCACGAAGGAAATAAATTGGAAAGGGATTAGGAATTAATGATGGCACAGAAAAGTACATTATTAGCTGAATGACCAGAAATAGCTGTTCTTGAAAGTATATTGTTTCTTAAAGTAATCATGTTCTCTCTCTGTCTCTTTTACATTGTTTATTTAAGTTTAATTATTATCGATTAATATTTTAATTTTGTTTTCAGTCTAAGAGAAATGTTATTTTAATAAAATGTTGGTGTAAATTCTGTCGAAATAAATTATACTGTTATTTATTTGCTTATCGATGTTTCAGTTCAAAATATATAAGCTTGGTTTTAGCTGATAACTTATTTTTATTAAATTACTACTATTAGCTCACACTTTCCCTATATCTTGTTCAAATTTTCAATTGTTAATAAAATACTTTTTATTCATGCACTCAAGTTCAATTACATTTTTTAAACTTGTAGTGGATGACACTTGATGTTAATACAGTTTTTTCACAAATTAAAGTCAATCCCTACTTATTTAGTCATGTTTATTGGAACTAAAGATATGCTGTTTTTAAATATATTGTAAGACTTACAAATAATGACCGTTTACTAGAAATTCTTACGTGTTGTGAAAATTAATTTTATAACGACTTATAAATAATAGTACATGACTGTGATAAATTTGATTGTAATATTTAATAAAAATAAGTGGCAACAGTAAGACAGAGATCTAAAGATTTTTAAAGTCTATGAAATTAAAGAATTGTAATTTTATAGAATTGGGTGACTGCTGGAAACTAACTGGTAAGGTTCCTTAAATAATGCAATAATGAAGCATTACAAAAGATGGATAGAATGAGAAATTATAGACCTCCATCAGCTTCATAAATTAGAAGCGAAAAAATGTTAATAAATATAAAGTAACTGAAATAAAATTTTTCTTTGTTGATCTAAGTAGGAAGTGACTTTAAAAAATTGTTTTATATTACTTGATACTTACATTTATTCTTTCCCATGATTTCTGTTTCTTCCGTCAGCGTTCCCCAGAATACAAATTAGGTTTTGTTAAAATAGCCAGCAGATTTTTAAACTGGACTTTTGCAATTTGGGGAGAGTTTTGGCAACACCCCCGGAAAGCGGATTATTTCTTATGTCATCCACTTGCACACCAGTTTAAGTTTGATGAGTGATTTGGAATTTTGTAAAGTCGTAGTGTTAGAGGCTAAGCCAAATTGGGACCAGGTTGATTAGATACTGAAGTTATGTTTTCCATCGTACACATGTTCTGTTACATTTTACTCGTATCTATAAGTCGAAGTTTTAAAAAAAACTGTTTGGTTAAGTCTGAGTTCTTTGAGTTGCAAATTTGTAATTAAGTGCGAAAGCCACTTTTCTTCGAAAAGCAGAAAATTTAAATAATATATAATACTTTAATAGTTAATTAAATTTAATCTTGTAAGTGTCTACCAAAATATTTGACCTTCCCCCCATCTAAAAAAAAGAGGCAATGTATGTTATCATCCTCGAAATCGAGAGAACTTTATTAAAACTCTATACCAAATTCAAGCTACATTTTTCCCTCTTAAAAAGAAAGAGAAAAATATCTGTTCCAAATTAAGTTTGCTCTTCTCCCTTGTAATAAAGAAATACCTGCATCTCTCCAAAATCGACAGAGTTTTGTTCCAAATCTGTACCAAATTAAGGCTGCAATTTACGTATCTTCGTCCTAAAAAAGGAAGATCAAAATCTATGCCGATCTAGTTTGATTATTTTTTTTTTCTTTTCCGAAAAAGAGAAATCTGCGTCTGATCGTCCTCGAAGTCAGTAAAGGTTATTCAAAATCTGTACCAAATAAAGTCTTCCATATTTTTTTCCGAGAGAGAGAAAGACCAAAATCTGTACGAAGTTCAGCATGCTTTTTGTCCACCCCCCCCCTCCTGAAGAAGAGAAATCTGCATCTGATCGTCCTTGAAATCAGCAGAGTTTTATTCAAAATCTGTACCAAACTAAGGTGTTGTCCCCTCCCCCAAAGCGTAATTTTAAATTTTACGCTGTCTTGATTCTCGTCCTCTCAAATGTGCTTCTTTCTAGAAATTTCATAATTTGAAGAAATAAAATAAATTAATGCTATGCCGAGCAGCGTTTGGAGGAAGTTGAGTGTTTGTTGAATATGTAGTGTCTGCTTGCGCATTAAATTATGAAGTGGGATTTTTATGTTTGAACACGTTCTTTGTGTTCCGCATATTGGTAATCCTAAGCATGTTCTTAGTTTAGAAAGCCTTTTACATATATTCATGAAGTGTTATTGAAAGCTTGGGAAAATATTATGAAATTCGTTCAACAAAAAACAACCCTGGAACCCATGATAAAATTGCTTGACAAATTGCTTTGTTTATATTATCAGGTTTTCGAAAACTTTAGTTAAAAATTCAGATTCACCGTTGCCACCACTGTTTGATAGGAAACGTAAATTTGTCAGGTTTCCTGTTAATTAACTCATTTATCTTATTCTTCTGGCTTTTCTGTGAGTTCTTCTTTCATCATCATCCCATCAAAATGAAAATTAATTTGAAATATAACTGAGCGTATACACTCACGTTTGTGAAAATTGCAACACCATGAAGGACTTACGCGAGTGAGCTGAAATTTTCATGAAATGCAAAGTAGCGCATGATATGCAAATGATTAGAATTGCAAATCCGTAGCGCATGCGTATGCTGAGCAGCGCCCTCTGAACGGCTGATGGATCCGAATAAATAGACGGCTGTAGCGAGGCGCGTATGGTTATCGGTGGTTATCTGCTAGTGGTAAACGTTAACTCAATCTGTACTTATGCCTCGTCGACGAAAGAGAGCGAGATTTGAACAACTTACAGAGTTTGAACGAGGGAGAATCATCGGCCTTCGTGAAGCTGGATTGTCGTATCGTGCAGTAGCCTCTCGTGTGCAGCGTAACAGCAGCACAGTGATGCGCGTTTGGAAGCAGTGGACGGACGAGTGTCGGACAACTCGGAAATCCGGGAGTGGACCCCGAAATGTGACGTCAGCTCGCGATGATAGACACCTGGTCCGCATGGCGCGGACGGACCGTACAGCTTCCTCTAGACAATTGGCAGCACTGTGGTCAATAGCTACAGGTGTTTCATTGTGTGCTTCATCAATTCGTAGACGTCTGCTGCAGTGTGGACTGCGCGCACGGACTCCTTTATACAGGATCCCCCTAACGCACGACCATCGCCGCCTGCGGCTACAATGGGCCAATCAGCATAGAGACTGGCGTGCTGATTGGCAGCATGTCGTGTTTTCTGACGAATCCCGCTTTAATTTGTGGTACCATGATGGCCGCATTCGTGTCAGACGCTATGCCGGTGAACGCCACCTTCCGGAGTGCATTATCGAACGCCACAGTGGACGAACACCCGGAGTTATGGTCTGGGGCGCCATAGCATATCATAGACGATCTCAATTGCTACGAATTGTGGGCAATCTGAACAGCAACCGGTATATCCGTGAAGTTCTACAGCCCGAAGCTGTTCCCTTCCTTCAAAGCTTGCCAGGCGCTGTATTTCAACAGGACAATGCCCGCCCTCATACTGCTCGGATTGTTAAATCCTTCTTTGCAGCGCAGCAGGTACAGCTTCTTCCTTGGCCTGCGTGTTCCCCGGATATGTCGCCAATTGAACATGTGTGGGATGTCATTGGTCGGCGTCTTGCTCGTGATCCTCGTCCTGTTGCGTCTGCAGACGAACTTTGGGTACGCGTACAAACGATATGGAATGCTCTTCCTCAGTCAGACATTCAAACTTTGTTTGACTCCATGCCACGTCGTGTAGCAGCACTTATTGCGGCGCGTGGTGGCCACACAAAATACTGATTCTGATCTCTTGTTCTTGTTTGTTTGCTTTGAACATTTAATCATTTATTTGTACCACTACCACTCAACTGTGTATTAAATTGCATTCAATTATGACGATTCCTTCTTGGTGTTGCAATTTTCACAAACGTGAGTGTACATTTATCATTGATCACAGAACACTTCACAACGTGATGTGACCGTTACTTAAGATTTTCTGTTGTTGCAAGTGAGTTCGCTGGCAAAGATTTCAGCTTGAACTGATTTCTTCGCGAATCATTAGACAGGTTAATCAAAGAACAGGCTTTGTTAATAGTAATATACCTTGGGTTCAACTGTGAAATTGTATTTAGCTAATTAAATTGTATCAAACTTGAAACCGTGAGTTAGTAGAGTTTTCCTTCTGTTAACTTTTCAGTTTGAGCAACCGTCAGCCAATGTAATAAAATTTTAATGAAGATATTCTTACACAAAACTATTTTAGTATCTATATTATTATATCTAGTAATTATATTGGGACCTACAGTAGAAACCAATCTTCCAAAGAACTCGAAAATTCAAACTAAAACTCTTAAGAGAGACAACATATTGTTGCGAAAAACTCGGCGGTTGCGCCTGTATGTAAGCTTTCCGGCATAACACTAGGGTTGCTATAAAATAGTGTATGGGAGGGTTGCCAGATTGGCGACTTTATCGCCCATTTGGCGACCAAATTGGCGATATCCCATGGTCCAATCGGGAAGCTTCTAGAATAACTTCCTGTCGAGATATTTCTCGAAACGTGTGGAACCTAAGGAAAAGCTATATAAACCCCTGCGTTTCTGAGAGATTGCATTGTGAGAATAGCTGCTTACTATGAGTGCTAAGCTAAGTGAGAGTTTTGTGAACGGAAAGCGATCGAGATAGGGCTTTGCCGTGAAGCTACCTTTACAGTATAGCTTGACAGTGTATTGGTGATTGTTCCACGTGTTTATTATAAGTTAGTGTTGCCGTGAAGCTACCTTTACAGTTACAGCTTGAAGCTGTGTCGCTGATTGTTTCAGCGTATTTATTGTAGATTTTCGACGCTTTTAAAGGTAATTTTAGAACTGTGCTGTAAATAGTGATTCTTGTAAATAAATTGTGTTTTTTATTCTTCTGCATCGTGTTTTCATCGGATACTCTCAAATCCACGAACCCGTATAACGCAACAATATGCTCCTTCATGCTTTCAAAATAATATAATTTACCAAAATTCTTAAAATCTGTATCAAAACTGCAGTTATTAAATTTAATAAAAGTTTTGAAGAATATGAAAAGGCACTTGTTAGAATACAAAGGCACAACCCATTCCCGTTTTGTCATCATATACTGCCAATACTTTAAAAATCTGTAAGCAATATTCCTGAAATTTAAGGCTAAGAAAAGTGTATTTTTTATCATAAATTGCAAATCGCCAGCTACAGCTGGGACAATTCAAAGCTGCCAGATTTATACACGCGTTACTCTAATATGTAAACTTTAGACAAATATCAAACTTACTGTTATCTATACATATAAATAAGGAAGTCTGTTGTTTTGTCCTCTAATAACTCAGCAACTACTATAGCTATCTTCTCCAAACTTTCTACGATTCTTTCCTGGGTCCTACAAAAGGTCGACAACCACTTTTCTTCAAAACAAAAAGCAGCTTAAATCAGAGATATTAATTAAAAACTCGGAAAAATGATCATTTTCGCCCTTATTTTTCCGAGTAGCAGCAGTCTCGCAAGCCTGGAGACGAAAAATCTGCTTAATTTCGAAAGTTGTTGCCACTGATCGCTTTCAAATTCTCGAGTTTGTTAATAAAAAACTTTTAAGTTTTACGATGAAATAAAAATGGTATTGCCACATTATTCCCGATTCCAAAAATTCGTGGGAAGCCATTTTGGCTATTGCCATCTTCATACGACTTTAATCAACCGAAATATTAACTTTGAAAGCGCTCATTTTTACACTCATTTTTCGGAGTGGCAACAGTCTAGCGTGTGAGGTATAAAAATCTTTAATTCTAAAAGTGTTGCTACTGCTCGCTTTTCAAATTGTAAAGTTTGTTAATTAAAAATTTCTAAGTTTTACAAAATTTTTATATATAAAAGAATGTCTGATTCTATGTTTGTTTGTTCGCGTTATTGATTTTGATCTATTATGATGAATTTTTAGCCACGTTTAATCGACTAAAATTGAATATAGGTGAAATATTGGATGGAACTTGAGTTTTTACGACCATTTTATTACAAAGGCGAAAATCATTAAAAACGGCGCGCCATTGTTGCTGATATAATGAGAGAGAATTAGTTTATTTTTTATCGCAATTTTTTATGTCGGTTTCATATTGCATCAGACGGAAAAATGTATGACAATTAATCTTATTTTTTACATCGTTATTAGACAAAGATTCAGCGGCATCGTTCTCTCTGTTGTTAGATGCCTTACTCTCACCCTAACTTAACTGCCATCGGATACTTCCGGTAGTCTATATACATAAAGAAGAATGTCTACGTGTTTGTTCGCGATTTAATTCGGTCACTACTATAGCTACAGTCACCAAGCGTTCTACAGTTCTTTTCTGGGCACTGGAAAAAAACGACGTCCACTTCCCTCCCCCCCCAAAAATGCTAAAATCAGAGATATTAATTAAAAGCTCTGAAAACGCTCATATCGCCCTCATTTTTCCGAGTGGCAACAGTCACACTGGAGATAAAAATCAGCTTTATTTCTAGGAGTGTTGCCACTACTCGCTTTCAAATTGTAGTTTGTTAATGAAAAATTTCGAAGTTTTACAACGAAATAAAAACAGCATTGCCAAACATTTAATGCATTATTCCCGATTCTGAAAATTCGTCGAAAGCCATTTCGACTATTCCCACCTTCGTACAGTTTTAATCAGCCGAGATATTAATTGAAAACTCTGAAAACTCTAATTTCCGCCCTCATTTTTTCGAGTGGCAAAAATCTCGCGCGTTGGAGATAAAAATACTTTATTTCGAAAAGTGTTGCTACTGGTTGCTTCCAAATAGTAGAGTTCGCTAAAGAAAAATTAGTAACTTTTATAAGGTATTTCTCCCTGTTTTTTGATTCTTCGCATTTCTTTGTGGTGTAGTGATCAACACGCTGGACGCGTAGCCGAGAGGTCCGTGGTTCAATTCCCGGGGAAGACGTTGGACATTCCTTCACTTTCCTGCTTCATAATGTCTCTTCACTGGCGCCTGAACTAAAAAGGTGGTGGATGATGGTTCTCCACCACCGGGATTTGGCGATTGAGTCCCCCAAACTCCAGTCGCCCTTTAAGAAGGGGAGTATAAGTAGCAAATAAGTAACGCCTTTTTAAACTCAGGTTTGAATTTTCAGTCAGAATGTGCTTCTGACATCGAGAGACGCTCCTTAAGAGTAGTGAAGCCAGCTACTATTATAGTAATTGTGTAGTCTGCTTTTCACTGGTCTGCTTTCAACGTAAGTCTAGCTGCATCACTACGAGTTGTGGTTACATTGCAGCACAAGAATGTGTCTTTGTGTTCCAATTTTTTTTAATAGAGAGGCTTTTTTTATTACATTCTTACGACCTTTCTCTTGGTTTCAGATTGTGATAATACGCTTCAGGTCTATTAAGGTTATTGAAATAAATTAGAATTAATAAATCAAATGAAACCCTGCACGCTCCATTTCCAATCGAATTTCTAAAATACACTCATGTCTATAAATTAAGGAAACTTCCAGCTCCGGCAAATAAAATTCAGAAAGGAAGCAAACGTGACTTATTCTTAAAATCATGCATTAAACAAAAGATAAAGAACAAAAAATATGGTGTATGTATGATACCATTTATAAAAATTAGGATTTTTGCTCCCAGGGGTAATTAGGAAAATCATCTCCCGTACAAAACTTAACATTACATGGTTGGTATGATGGTTAATACATTGCATGTCTCCCAGACGATGAAATACAGTCCGTACAACGCCTAGTCATGCTGAATAAATCATTATCGAGCTGATCTTGGGGAAGATTATTCCACTTATCAAGCAATGCTCTCCGAAGTTGCGGCACACATCTAGAAGGTGCTTGACGTGCTGAAATTCATCGTCTAAGCATGTCCCACACATATTGTATCCAATTTAAGGTGAGAATGCTGGCCATTCCATTCGAGTGATATCCTCAGACTGAAGGCATTCCTTTACAAAGTTTGCAGGGTGAGGATTGGCATTGTCATCAATAAACACAAGTTCTGCGTCCATGACACCCCTAAACAAACGTACATATTTTTCCAGAATGATGTCCCAATAAATTTGGCCTGACATGGTTCCGATCTGAACACGCAGATCTGTTCTGAAGCTCAGTATAATTCCACCCAAAACGAGCAATACTGCACCTCCATAACAGTGTCGCTCAATGATGTTGTCTTGGTGACAGCGGGTACCTGGAGTTCTCTATATGAAAGCCCGACGTGAATCAGACTGCAAGCTAAACCTGGACTATTCGAAAACATCACACAAGCCCACTGTAACGATGACCACATTGCATGTTTTCTGCTCCAGCCTAACCGTTGGCTACAGTGAGTTGCCGTGAGCGGAACGCATCTGACAGGCCTGCTACTACTATATAGACCAATCTATCCCAAACGTCTGTACACTGTTTGCCTTGAACCTGGCGTACCCGTGGCTAAAGGTGACTGACGAGACAAGTCTGATGCTGTACTCCATTTGCTTCGTTTGGCAGTTACTGCCAAATACCGGTAGTCATTCGGCGTTGTAACTCGGGGGCCATCTGTACTCTAACGTCTACTGACATTTCCATTATTTTGGAGTCGTTGCCAAAGTCTAGAAATGACACTTTGGACTATTCCAAGTTATTTTGATACTTCCATCTGAATACGCCCACATTTCAGGCGGCCGGTAATTCTACAGCGTAAAAAATCACCCACATGCGTCTTCTGTATCATAACTATTTGGTTGTGGCATTGAGCGGCATGTAGAACGCTTGAAAACAATTTTACTTCTTTGCTACCATTCCTGACATGCACTTCTTTTGCACTCTCGTCACTGTGACGTACGATCGGCGTCATCTGATGGTTTCCTGTAATTTGCATATTATTCTTGAAGATGTGTGCGATAATTCTACAAGTGAAAGATTTACTTTAGAGTTCGATTTCCGTGGAATTCTGAATTATCCTTAATTTATGGGCATGAGTGTATTATACCAAAACAACATGTCGGCGAAATCTGAATTCTGGAGGCTTCTTAAGACCTAAAGGGAAAGCGAGTTTGGGATATGCATCAAGGAAAGGGGTTTGAAGTGCATTACAAAAACCTGATAAAATATGATTTTACTCAAAAGTAGAAACCTGACAAAGCTGAAATACGAACCTGACAGTTTTAGAGAATTATACCGTTACCACCGCTTAACGCTTGTTCTTGAGAAACAAAGCTTTTAAATGTAATAGCATTAAACCAAATCCTTTTAAGAGCTTGAGACAGTGTAACTCTCGACCAGGAAGAGAAACAGTATTTATAATCAACACCCCAGTTAATCAAAATCTTAATAACTTGATGCTCATTGACCGAGTCCTGTTTAAAACAAACGTTAAGTTTGTTAATTGCGGAACAATTAAAAAAATACGGAAAACAGGAAAAGAAAATACGTTACATGATAATTATGATAGCAGACTATTATCTGCCAAAAAAATCAAAGTTCTAACACTTTTCCTATATGAGTTTGAACTACTTCAAGTTTAATATTATTCAAATTTTCTGATAAATATTGCTTTTAATGTAATTTTTCAACTTAACTTTATTCATTTCAAACAACGATTTATTCTTCTGTTATTTACAGTGTGTTATTTCTGTTTTGTAAATATTGATTTATTTTATGTAAATGCATTTGCTCTTTAAATTAAACTGCTTTAAAATATAGATAAATTACTTACAGTAGTTTTCCATTAATTATAATATAGGTTATTCCTGTTGCCTGTTTTTTAATAGCCTTTGGATTAACCGTGAACGTTGGGCTCGGTATCTTCCCAGTAAATAAAGAATTAACTGTAAATCAATAGTTAAGGAGACTTTTTATGACTCTGATTTCTTTTATGGATGCTAGTCACGGAAAGCCGTGGCTATCAATAGTTCACTAGAAGTGAGTTATTTAGAGCTGTGTACTTGTGATTCGGAAATGCAACGAGTAATTTATGGTCTAATGGCATGAACTTCAAGAGAATCGTGAAGTTTCGCAGCCCAATTTATTTATTAAAATTTAATGAATTTTCGCACACATTTTTAAGTAATTGTAAACTGATGATTTAGAAGTTTTTAAATGTACACAGAAATTTTCAGAACGCGCATAGAATATCTCACGATTAATATAAATAAGTTGGAGCAGTCTTCAGAGAATAAAATCTTTCACTTATTTTTTGAACTGTAAGAAATAGTTAAAAGTTTATCAAAGAAATGAAAGAAAATCTTTAAAAGAACTACGCTTTGAAATGGAATTTCAGATTATAATGTTCTAGCTAAATCTGTAGTCTTTAGCAGTTAGAATCCTTAAGAACATTTAGTAACTAATAGCTTGTTTCTAATGTTTCAATAACAAGTCCTAAGAAGAGTTAAATTAACCTTTTATTCAACTCAAAATAGTCACAGATGGCCCCTCTCGAGCTTACAGAAAGCCTCCATCTGGGCTTTAATTTAAAATAGAAAATAAGAAACTAATCTAATGCTAACTAACAAAAACAAACTGAAGCTGCGCAGATAGACCGAAGTTGCAAACAAACCACAAACCGAAGCTGCAAACAAACCAAGATATTTGGCCCTTATTCAAGCTCACCAGAGAATACTAGCAAGGCACGTCATAACACGGCCGAACGCCGGAAGATTAGCTGAAGAAAGCAACGACATGAAAGAAGGCAGAACACTCTAAGAGCTTTTAAGCTCTTCTACTAAAGTAACGGACACTTCAACTTATATACTAGTTCTACTGTATCTACATAAAATGCGATCATAAAAAATCATTCTGGCAGGGAATTCTAGGTGGCAAATAAGAAATTAAAGGAACGCTTATTCAAAAATAAAAATACGAGCAACTATTAGAAAATTAAAATAAACCTCTACAATATTTTTCAATAAGATTATTAACAAACTATTGCCTGTGTTGAAGCCAAATTTCATGCATGCACGGCATAAAGACACTTATGCCCAAGTGAAGGAAATATCATTTTCCGCCTTACATCTTCTTTTAGAGTCAGTAATTGAATCGATAGATAGCAGCTGGAAGACTGCGGCACGAATCTCGCCTGGAAGCTGGAAGAATAACTCTCACTGCTCCTCTTACTTCCGAGGTTACATACCCTGAAATAACACAAAATCTTGTATCGAAGTATAAATTCCTAAATATGGATGAAAGAACAATCAAAAGACCTCACCACGAGATTTTTAGATATTCCAAGATCAAAGAAGCCGAAAATATCTAAGAGTACAGGGAACCCATCAGCCATTGTTCATCATTCTTCTTCCGCCGATATAATCAAGATAGCCTTTTATTCAGATTTATACATTGCGCGGGGGGGCAGGACAGGTCTGTATCTTTCTTTCTACTGGGCCCATTGTCGTGATTCAAATTGCGTTTTTCATCTCTCGAAAACGCGTCTTAGGATACATATTAGATTTATATATAGCATTGTTCTATAATAGGTATTTTGACACAAAATCGGACTTTTTCTGAAATGACATTCGAATTTCTTTCCAATTTCGGTTTTACGACACTCAAATTATGCTTAATATCAAATGTCGTAATTTTTGGTGAGAAATTTAAACATTTATCTTGCCGCATTTTTTCAGTTTGCGCCAAAATTAATTCATTTGGCGAACTTCTTCATATATGGCAACCTATTTTCCTTTTCCTTTTTACACTGTGCACGAGCGGAAAAAAAAGTTACATCCTTCCTATTTTCAAATAATTTTAACAAAATGCCTGAGCAACATTTGATGTTATTATCGCTTTCAACAAATATGCAAAGTTTCAAACCGCGCCAATATATAAATTCACGTGTATCTTCGGAAATTTTGAATAAAAAGCTGTGATTTTTCGCAGGTGTGCTCAGAAATACATCTATTTTAAGATGATGGTAAAAATTGTATAGATTATAATACAAAATTGTTTTCGAAAAATTTATAAAAATTACTTAAAAATGCGAATTTAAAAATAAATCTTAAAAATTTATATTTGAAATGAACCTAAAGTTCCAAATGTGGAATGAAGAATCAAATAAGTTTAATAAAAAAAGAGAGATTAAGAAATATACACTCACGTTTGTGAAAATTGCAACACCAAGAAGGAATCGTCATAATTGAATGCAATTTAATACACAGTTGAGTGGTAGTGGTACAAATAAATGATTAAATGTTCAAAGCAAACAAACAAGAACAAGAGATCAGAATCAGTATTTTGTGTGGCCACCACGCGCCGCAATAAGTGCTGCTACACGACGTGGCATGGAGTCAAACAAAGTTTGAATGTCTGACTGAGGAAGAGCATTCCATATCGTTTGTACGCGTACCCAAAGTTCGTCTGCAGACGCAACAGGACGAGGATCACGAGCAAGACGCCGACCAATGACATCCCACACATGTTCAATTGGCGACATATCCGGGGAACACGCAGGCCAAGGAAGAAGCTGTACCTGCTGCGCTGCAAAGAAGGATTTAACAATCCGAGCAGTATGAGGGCGGGCATTGTCCTGTTGAAATACAGCGCCTGGCAAGCTTTGAAGGAAGGGAACAGCTTCGGGCTGTAGAACTTCACGGATATACCGGTTGCTGTTCAGATTGCCCACAATTCGTAGCAATTGAGATCGTCTATGATATGCTATGGCGCCCCAGACCATAACTCCGGGTGTTCGTCCACTGTGGCGTTCGATAATGCACTCCGGAAGGTGGCGTTCACCGGCATAGCGTCTGACACGAATGCGGCCATCATGGTACCACAAATTAAAGCGGGATTCGTCAGAAAACACGACATGCTGCCAATCAGCACGCCAGTCTCTATGCTGATTGGCCCATTGTAGCCGCAGGCGGCGATGGTCGTGCGTTAGGGGGATCCTGTATAAAGGAGTCCGTGCGCGCAGTCCACACTGCAGCAGACGTCTACGAATTGATGAAGCACACAATGAAACACCTGTAGCTATTGACCACAGTGCTGCCAATTGTCTAGAGGAAGCTGTACGGTCCGTCCGCGCCATGCGGACCAGGTGTCTATCATCGCGAGCTGACGTCACATTTCGGGGTCCACTCCCGGATTTCCGAGTTGTCCGACACTCGTCCGTCCACTGCTTCCAAACGCGCATCACTGTGCTGCTGTTACGCTGCACACGAGAGGCTACTGCACGATACGACAATCCAGCTTCACGAAGGCCGATGATTCTCCCTCGTTCAAACTCTGTAAGTTGTTCAAATCTCGCTCTCTTTCGTCGACGAGGCATAAGTACAGATTGAGTTAACGTTTACCACTAGCAGATAACCACCGATAACCATACACGCCTCGCTACAGCCGTCTATTTATTCGGATCCATCAGTCGTTCAGAGGGCGCTGCTCAGCATACGCATGCGCTACGGATTTGCAATTCTAATCATTTGCATATCATGCGCTACTTTGCATTTCCTGAAAATTTCAGCTCACTCGCGTAAGTCCTTCATGGTGTTGCAATTTTCACAAACGTGAGTGTATATCAAATTCAATTAACATGGAGGAGCTAAAATTTTGAGAGCTAATTTTTTGAAGAGTATTCGTGCGATTTTTATAAAACTTGCCAGTTTGGCATAATTTGAGTCGTAGAGCCGAAATGTGGAAAACAATTGGCATGTCATTTCAGAAAACGTCCGAATTTGTGTCTAACTTTCTTAATTAGAACAATGCTATACATGAATCTAATACATATCCTAAGTGGCGCTTCCGAGAGATGAAAAAAGCAAATTGAATTTCGTCAATCGGTCCAGCAGAACGGGAGATATAGAACTTTTTTTCGCAGTGTACATGATTATAAGGAATATAAAAGAAGACCCTTCTTGGTATGAGGTAAAAATGGGATAAATCAAATCGAATTTTCAAAATTTTTCCTTGTTGACTCCTTTTTTCTACATGCGCAAAACAGTGATAGAAAATTGTATATTTTGTAAGTTATCTATTTACTAATTGGGAATAAATTGTGGGGAATGCTGCCATTCTTTATAGCGAGTTTAGTTAACGAAGCATACTATTCCCTTATTTCTTCCTAGCAGCGCAAACAGTTTTCTTATTATGTTAATCCTTTTTCTTTTACCTGTCCATGTACTCCGCAGAACAAATCACTTTGTGCCAAGATTCTAACAACCTCCCAAATTGCGTGGACAAAATCGACATTAATCTACTCTCGAGAAACCCAATTTTCTCCTCGGAAGTGAGAACAAAAAAGTCCTTTGTCAGCGCTCAACGAGACTCTGAACGATCGGCCATCACGTGGTGCCCTGTGGGGGTGTCAGGCTGGATGATGGATGCATGGCCCACGTGATTACCATCATGCAGATGGTCCACGAAATTCGTTAGCATCCAGCCTGGCTCCTGAAATTCCCTATGGAATTGTTCAAAATTTATTGAGATTAGGGATTTTGTGATAGGACCACGGACAGCTGATTTGCACGAGGAGAGAGATTACGTAACAGACGAATATTTTACTTTTGATGCTAGATTTCAAAAACCGAAATGATGAATCGCGGTGTCATTAATGAATAGATAACAATTAAATTATGTTTCGTAAAGTGGCTGTCAGAAATGATATAGATTAGAGAAAAGTCAACGATATTCAAAATCTTACCCGTTGGAAACAGGTTAAAAATATAATAAACGTATTATGGAGCCTACCGTAAAATATGTCAACAAAGTACCTCTTTCGTCTTCATTTGTTTGTTCGATTCGAATTGTTTATGTATATTTCCTACATCACCTTAGGAAGAAAGGAGAATTTTTCTTGTTAGAACCGGAATGAAGCAAAAGATTTTTAATATTAGTAAGAAAATACTGCGAAAAAAAAAGTACAGTTCCTGTTCAGCCGTTCTACTAGGCTTATTGACGAAATTAAACTTGCGTTTTTCATCTCTGGAAAGCGCGACTTAGGATATGTATTAGATTTGTATATAGCATTGTTCTAGTATAGGTATTTTAACACGAAATCGAACTTTTTCTGAAATGACATGCCAATGTTGTTTCCATATTTCGACTCTAGTATTCAAATTATTCCAAACTGCTAAGTTCTGTAAAAATCGCATGAGTAGTTTTTAAAAAAAATAGCTCTCAAAATTTTAGCTCCTCCGTGTTAATTGAATTTTGTATATATTTATTAATATCCCCTTTTTTATTAAATTTATTTGATTCTTCCTTTCACATTTTGAAATCTATGCTCATTCCAAATAAAATTCGCCCGTTTTTTTTTTATGATTTATTTAAAAAAATTTCATTTTAAAATAATTTTTATAAATTTTTCGACAAATATTTTGAATTAAAATCTATAAAAATTCTACCGTTATCTTAAAGTAGATGCATTTTTAATCACACCTGCGAAAAGTTAGAGTTTTTGTATTTAAAATTTCCTAAGATATACGTGAATTTACATACTGGCGCGTTTTGAAATTTGTTATATTCGTTATAAGCGATAATAACACCAAATGGGGTTTAGGTACTTTGTTAAAATGAAACTGAAGTAATGAACGATGACTTTTTTTCCTCTCGTATACAATGAAAAAAAGGAAAGGAAAATCGGTTTCTGTAAACTTTTGAATTTCTCCTTAAATTTGGCACCAAATTTTACAAAATTTAATATTTAGGCATAATTTGAGTCGTGGAATCGAAATCTGGAAAAACATTGGCATGTCATTTCAGAAAACTATCGATTTTGTGTCAAAATACCTGTATTAGAACAACGCTATATATAAATCTAATAAATTTTCCAAGTCGCGCTTTCGAGACATGAAAAACGCAATTTGAATTTCGTCAATCGACCCAGTAGAACGGAAGATATAGATTTTTTCCTCCTGCAGTGTACAACAAAACTGAAGAAAAGGCTACAAAATTTCGCATGCATATCTACTCTCATTAAAAGACAGATACTCAGCAACTATTTAAAAATTAAGATTGACTAATGCTGAATAGTGCTCTAAGATCTCTTGATGAAAAGCTAGAGAAACATTAAACATATTTGTAAAATTCACTGGAAAAAATAAAAGGAATAGTAGAGAAATAATTAGTATTGATATAATACTAAATAGTTTTTCAAACATGAATATAGGTAAACATTCGAACATTAAAAAAACATAATGAACAAAAAAATTAAATTAACAAAGCATAATGAAAATTATCAAAACATAATGAATTTCAAAGTAGAATAATTAAACTGTGAATAAATTTATTCACTAATACATTTTTTATAATTAAATATGTTGGAAAGATTAATAAATGCAAATTTTTTATTCCAGAATGTATTCAATAACGAAAGAGAAAAAAAATCATTTTGAGGAAATGTAGAATTTTAGTCCGACAATTTGGCATCACTAAAGACCACTAAAGATTCGAACTCGACAGGTTATCCGACCTTTGCTGTTATTGGATCTATTCTGCGTATCTAAATCTTTATAATATCTTCTAGGAACACTTCTTCCTTATTCCATTTTCACGCTTATGTACAGAAATTTACTTAAAAGAATTCATTTTTAAATTCAATAACGCACCGCGAGTTTTTCCCCAAAGTAATAACCAATCGAAGAACATTTTAAAGCAAAATGTTCAAGAATTTGCCTTGACAGTGACGCGAAAGAGAATAGAATTTGACTGTGTAATTGAAAAACGCTCTCAAATCTAATCTCATAGAGAATGAGAAGAAAAAAAAAAATCTGCGGGAAAACACATTTAGCCATCCGATGAAATTTGCACTTCGGGAAAAGTGCGCATACATAAACACATTTATTTCGTGGAACACAAACCTCTCTTGAACGTCCGTTTTTATTTTTGAGAAGAGGGTCGATTAAGAGCTGCTTGTTCGACACTTTCTGTTATTTATAACTTTTCGGAAACCACTTACATTGTCTGTGTCGTCTGGCAAGTGAAATTCGTAGTTAATGGCAAAATAAACTCCGGGAGTCTTTTCAGGGACGAATGAAAGAACATCATCTGTGGCTTCGAAAAGCTCAAGTGTTTCGGATATTTGTGAATATTCTTAAAAAAATTCTTTGATTTTATTTTATTCATCTTATTCTTTCATTTAATTTTCTTTAACATTTAAAAATATCCTCAGATTTGAAGATTTTTGTTCAGAAGATTATACATACGAGCCCTAGTACTATACCTTACCCCAAAACCTAGTCCACCCGAAACAGAATCAGTGATTTATTTTTTTCACAAAGGAACATTGCTTATCAACATTAAAAGGTGAATCATTTAGAAACCATTTCCATTAATTCCTCGGCTTACACAAATGCTCAATAACGTAAATGGATGTTAACCGTAACGATTGAAACCTAATCAGAAATACACATCCCGTTAACAATTCATCTTTTTCTTCCCAGTTTTTAGTATAATTTTCCTTTTCCATTAAGACTCAAGTTTCTATTACATTTTTATGTTTTTTTTTTTTCATAAGTCTCCATTTCTCTTCCAATTATCCATTTTTATTATAACTCAGAAATTCCGCTATAATTCCGGTATTTATTACAATTATTACTAGCTTTTGAGTTCTCTTTGAATTTCTCTGAACTAGTTTTCTAAATTGTGACAATTTTTGTACATATACATACATAATATATATTGTTTGTACGTTATAACATAATATGAGACAAAATGTATTAGTACGTTAAATTTTTTCCCCAGTTCGCTTAATATTTTCTTTTAACATCTGTTACGCTATAGAGTTCCGATTAATTAAAACTAGTGGTTTCATGTCCTATGTAATTGTGTTTTTAATATGCTACGTATCTAACATTTTTGATAAATATTTTGCAAAACAACAGAATTTGAACTTTACATTGTACTAAACCTGACATTTTCTCTTTTTATCTAGATAGCTGCTGCTAACTTAACCTTTAAGAATGGAATGAAGAAACAGCTGCTATGTAATTGCTACTAGGCCTGCTATTGTAACGTACCTCAGCAGAAGATTCAAGTTTACATTTTTACTGGAGAAAGGTAAGAGATTATGTAGTTTCAATAATGATTCTCGCTTCAAAGGAAAAGCGTTTAGTTAAGGCTACACGCCTGCTGGACATGTTGTAGCAATTTACACGATATCCTAAATAATCTTAATTGCAGATTCAATTGCAATCCTTTCGAATGACCTCAATGAAGTCATGCAAATTGGTTTAATGGTTAATTGGCAAAAGAATATTAAGTTCCATTTTTGACTCTTTCTGAAAAATGTAATATTTGCTAAAAAAACCACAAAGTTCATTTATTATGCTCAAATACAGAGTAATAAATATATAATAATAGATTAAAAAATAAATTTTAAAAACTTTTAGAACACCTTATAGCAAAACCAAAGAAACTTTCAAAGAAGCAAAATTATAAATCCGAAAATCATTAAAAAAACACAATCTGTACTCTGAAAAACATGCAAGTTGAGATGCATTTAAAAAATTTAGATGGATCACATTCTTAATAAGTTGTTACGGATTTTGTATATACATAAATAATTTTAATCAAACTATATGTGAAATTATAGTTTTTGTATAACGTAACGTGAAATTCTTCAAAGAGACGAAGCTCTACCAGAAAAATAAAAATGCAGGCACAAGTAATACTTAACATTGAGGTAAATGGCTATCTCACTAAACTGGAGAGATATTGCCAAGCAAGCAAACGTTTTCATGAAAGGATCGTAAAAATTTTATTCTTGCCGGTCCAAAAAAAAAGAGTTTTAAAAATTGTTTTAGGAAGTCATATTTTTACACAATATTTATACACATTTTTCTCACACTCACAAAAAACTGAATAAAATATTTCCATTTGTTAATAAAAGTATTATTCTGGCGATTTCTCGCCAAATTTGGCGATAAAATATGACGTCAAAACCACTGTCAGCTTTGCGATATCACGTCAAATTACCGAGATAACAATTTACTCAATGTTAAATGCACTTGCCCCTGTGTTCTTACTTTACCAACATAGCGTCTCTTTAGATTTTGCATGTTATAAAATATATATAACAGCAATATATATAACAACAATTTCCCTTATGATTCTACTAAAATTACCTATCTAAGTACAAAATTCGTAACAGTATTTGCAGTCCATTATGCTTGAAGACATTTACTTGAGACGACATTCGAAGTCTACTTCTCTTTTCTTATCTGGTCTTGAGCATGACATAGCAACGAAATGTAACACAAACCCCTGATAGTCAATAAACCCCGATAGATGGGGCAGGCAATATGACATGCGGTGCAAAAGCAAAACTGAAAATATTGGCAGCGTTTATATTCTATGGCAACGATAGCCAGCAAAATGTGAATATGTGAACAGTAGCGCCACATGCGGTATATTATTCGTAACTCCTGAATTCGTCTATCGGCAGTTGCGTTGAAGCAGAAAATTTGATTTACTTACTATTTTTTCGTGTAAAATGTAATACAGGCGGCGGGCCGGATTTGCCCCGCGAGCCGTAGTTTATCGACCACTGACCTGGATGCATAATGATAGAGTGACGGTGGAAATAGATGTTAGCAGTTGTCGTTCACGATTTAAAGCTTTCTTATTCTTGATAAGAAAACTTTATTAACTTGTCTGTTACCAAGGAACTAATGAAACGCTTTAGTTAAGTGTTGTTCTTTTGAATATAACAGAAGTTGGTTTGCATAACATTTTAAACCCCTACTGAAGTTACCCCACGATAACAATATTTTGATAAAGTTAGATTAAATTCTAACGAAACTCCATCCAGCGATAAATTTTTATTTATACTAATTATTTCTTCGAATTTCTTCATTGATCTATTATTAGAACACATCTGCAGCCTTTAGAATGAGCCACAGTATCATTTCTATTCTTTCTTGTAACGATACAGATGCTATCACGTTTATGTAGCTTACTACTTAAGGACGATTGAAAATTTCCATTTGAAACCAAGCTCGCTCTAATACTCTGTTTATCCGTCATACTCAAATGGCTACTCTCCATAATGGACATTCAGATCAAAAAGTATTCTCCATTCAAAGTCCTAGAAGATGCTCTTCACTGTGTTCATAAAGAGTATTAGTTTAATGAGAGTGCATCGATCTCTGTGATTGTAGTAGATGGATTTCCACTTTCTAACGTATGCGTCCGCATTACATTATCACATTTTATGCAAAATTACTAAGAGAAACTTTAATTTTAAGTAAGTAAAATTACTGAAAAGAAAGATTTAAGTAAGTAAAATTGCTAAAACAAATACTCAAAAAACTAGAAAACTAGTTTCCTTAATTATTTATTTAAGAAATATAGTTTACTAACTTTCGACCACTCACTTTAATACTTTTTACAGTATTAAAAACAATTTTAACTGAAGCAAGCTCATAAAAACTTCTTTTATAATTTCTTCTATTATTTTATAATTTTGTATTTCTGATGCACCTCTGTATATTATTTAAACCGTTTGTATTCAAGGAATGTACCTATTACCAATACCACCATTCTTTATTGAAAACTAGCGGAAGGGCCGACGCCAGTTAAGTTAGATTGATAGTAATGTATCTAACAACAAAGAGAACGATACCGCTGTAATCCTTCTCTAATAACGATGCAAAAAATAAGATTAATAGTCATACATTTTTCAGTCTGATGCGATACGGAACCCTCATAAAAAATTTCGATAGAAAAATCAACTTACTCTTTCATTATATCAGCAACAATGGCACCCAGTTGTTAATGATTTTCGTATTTCTAATCAAGTGATCGTAAAAGCTCAAGATCCATCCAATATTTCACCTATATTGAATTTTAGTCGATTAAATGTGACAAAAAATTTATCATAATTGATCAGAAATCAATAATGCCAACAAACATACATTCTTCTTTATATATATTTATTTGGTAAAACTTCGAAATTTTTTATTAACAAACTTTATGATCTGAAAAGCGAGCAGCAGCAATACTTTTCGAAATAAATATTTTTATATCCAACGCGCCAGACTGTTGCCACTCGGAAAAATGATAGCGAAAATCAGCGCTTTCAAAGTTTTTAATTAATATTTCGGCTGATTAAAGTCGTATGAAGATGGGAATAGTCGAAATGGCTTCCCACGAACTTTTGGAATCGGGAATAATGTATTTCATGTTTGGCAATACTATTTTTATTTCATCGTAAAACGTAGAAATTTTTTATTAACAAACTCGAGGATTTTGAAAGTGAGCAGTGGTAACAACTTACAAATAAAGCAGATTTTCATCTCCAGCTTGCGAGACTGTTGCCACTCGGAAAAATGAGGGCGAAAATTATTGTTTTTCGGCGGTTTGTAATTAATTCCTCTGATTTCAGCAATTGGTTTTTCGAAAAAGTGGAGTCGAACTTTTCTAGGATCCAGAAAAGAATTGTAGAAAGTTTGGTGACGATAACAATAGTAGAGGCTGAGTTATTAGCGAATAAACAAACAGACTTTCTTCTTTAGCTATTTAGATTTGTATACTAATTATATATTTGTAATTAATCTCTGTATATTATTTAAGCCTTTTGTATTCAAGGAATGCATCTATTACCAATACCACCATTCCTTATTGAAAAAGATTTATTTTAAACAATCACTCGTTTCTTTTCAAAGTTGTAATGCTTAGTAATGAATTTCTAAAGTAAATACTTCGATGACATTTGAGAATCATGATTTTGGTACACTTATAGCATATACAAACTAACCATAATATCTTCTCAATAACTATCTAGTTATATCAAAGTAACATTATTTCTATTAATAGAAGTAATCTATTTGAAATTGAAACGTAGAAAAAGAGTAGTCTTGAAGCGAAACCTAATTACTTTGCCAAATCCAAATTCTTGTCACGTAGGGATTTTAATCTTATTTATACTTCCAGTAGCAAATGTACATTCGCACAACGATTTTTTGAGGGGTGGATGTAATTCAGAAATATTATGCATGGAATTTTATGAATACTGAAAAATTTGATAAAAAGATCCGATGACTTACTAGTGCTGTGGAGAGACGCTGGGAGCTTAATGGAAGCGTTGTGGAGGTATGCTGAGAATTTGATGGCATAGTCCACAATTGCTTCTGGAGATATGCGGTTTGTTGCACTTCGTCTAAGCGAATCTGGGGTATTGAAAGTATTAGTACTTGACATCTGGTAGTTTTGGGATATTAGCTAGGAGATTTAGGTGCAGCTGATAATGAGTGTTTCTTCTTTTTGACACCCTGGAATTTCTTATCCGTAATGTTTTATTTCTTTAACCTTTTGTACTGGTATTTTAAACAATTTGGTGCATATGCAGATTGTTGGGTAGTAACATTACGGCAGTTTGCATCAGTATATAACTAACATTTGATGCATAATGCTATTTCAGCTCTACATAGTTTATTGTCGTGTTTACCACAACAGAATGCAGAATAGATTCAAAAACAGCAGTCATGTGCCGAATGCTCAAGGTTCTCGCATTTAAGATACCATCTTACTCCTGCAAATTCATTCATCCGGTGCTTTCTTCATCCATTGAAAAATATTATGTTTTCCATAAGCATGTAGCAAGCATGAGGGCCACATTCGATGATCGATTTGGTTGCACTGTTACGTCTGTCATGCATTTTGAAGGACTTTGATGTCTTGGACTGATATCTGGAAACTAGTTAATATTAACTTAAGCACTTCTATTGGGTTGTGAGAAATATTGGCCACTGCGCCCTTGGGAGTTGCTTTTTTGTGGAATTTTTCTGCTGTATTTTTCTTTCAATCTGTTGTCGTTGTCTAAAGCTGTATTTATCTTTTGAATATCTTTGGATTTAGTACAATTGACGGCTACGTCTCCTTATCTAAGTTTTGTTATTCCACTAATTTTCCGAAACTAGCGAGTCAAATTTTTGTTAAATACTGAATTCCTTGTTCACTGTTTTAGGAAATATTAGAAGAGTTAATGTAACTTAATGTTTTTATTTGTCATCTTTCTTCTGAATTACAGCTTATGTAAGTTTTGTCCTCATATTGCAGAGTCTTTAGGTTATTTTGAAGCAGGAGTACATGAAAAATTAATAATACCTTCTCTGCGACTGGAACCTGGACTTCACGAACACGCGCCGAGTGGGCTACTGTTACACCACGAAGGTATGCTGGAGGGAGGGAGAAAATATCTTATAAGGTACTACTTAGAAAGGACTGCTTAGAAAACACTGAAGTCTCGAAAAAATGGAAACCATAACCGATAAAGACCTTTGGCAGATCCTTTCAGGTCACGGTAGATTCCCTGCTTACCTAAGCAGATTTAAAATTCAAGAAAACGCAAACTGTTTACTATGCGGAAAGCTGGAAAATAGCAGTTTTTATCCCTATCGGTCTTTATGGAAGAATGTAAATTTATAAAAGACCTTAAGAAGAGCAAGATGGACTTTAAAGACATGATTTATACCGTAAATGAGGCAAAAAACATAGAAAAAGAGATCATGGAAAGAAATAATAAAAGCCTGGTTGCAAATGGAATAGACCAGTTTGGTCTTGCCAATTGGACCGCACCATACCTACCTACCTACAAGATACTTTTGTATTGGATGCTTCATGCAAGTTTACATTTTGAAGAGGCATGTAATACATGCATTATTAAGCCAATTGGATTGCTCCGAGTCCGATCCTAAAGGTAAATTCTTCAAAATGTCTACTTGTGATTGACAATGGCACCCGAAATAAAAGGTGGTGCACGATAATCACCACCTGGATATGGCGATTGGGTCCCCTATTTCCCAGTCACCCTTTAAAAGGTGACTGGAAATTAGGACCAAGGACCAAGGCGATGGCTTACGGAGTACCTTTGCTAATTAAAGCAATTACCTCCATATCTTCGTTAGGAAAAATGAACAATTCAGAAAGAGCAATGGCTGAAGGAAGGAAAGAAAACCGCAAGGTTTAAAAGTCCAGATTTGATCCAGCATGCCTTCCTGGTGTATAGGTACACAAACGGTACGTATTCGAGAGGTCCAGGTTCGGGCCTTGGCGAGGGTGTTGCTCATTTTTTATGTCTCTTGCTTTAAAAAAACATAACGTCTCTACAAAGACATTACCCCTTCCTTTTCTAATCTCACTCTTTCACTCAGCTGTATTTATCTTCGAATTAGGTTGAATTTCTAATATCACCACTCAATGAAGAAGTTAAATTTATGCTGAATGTTTTTTGTAAGAAGATACTCTGGTTTCGGAACAAATAATTTTAATTCAGTTTGTCAGAACTGAGTGTTCGGTGCATATTTATGGAAAACATCTTCGTGAACTCCTTAAATCTTGATCTGGAACAGGGAGCTGAACGCAGCTATGTTCTGTGGTAGAATATCGTGAATTAATGGTAGAAGAACTACACTTTAAAGGTATTTAAAATCCTCTTTTATTAAACCACAATTATTTACAGCCACTTCCCAACTCGGGAGGGATACAGAAAATAACGACCGCCACTTGGGTCTAAACTGAACAATCAAATTAATTTAAACTAAAACTAATTAGAAATTAAATAGTCGTTGCTAACAGAGCTATAACGCAAGGTTGGCTTCTAAACTAAATGGTGGGTAGCGAGATTTAACTAATACTAACGCACTTAGAGGTACTTAAATAAGTAATCACTTAACAGCGCTACGGCGTGGAATTTAAACACTAGCTAGTCAGGCGAACGTTGGATAGAGTGACAGTGGTCTGAGACTAAAAGCTCTCTCACTCTGAAAGGTTTCTATCTTTCGTTTAAATACTACTTGGCTCCACTTCAAATTAGCATAAAGCTGAAACGCGCGCTTATTCTAACGGGAAGTTGAAATGAGAACAGATAGAAAGAGTCAAATTAAAATAAAACTTTGTTAGTTTAACTAAAGCCTTACAAGTTTTTCCGAACATTTAGAATTCATCGCTTTACAATTTCATATTACCACAGTATTCAAACTGCGACCAAAGCATCGTAGGAGATGCGTGGGAAATTTCGTTTCCGGATAACAAAAACGATTTAAGTGTCGATTCGAAACATAAGGTCAATAGAATAACAATTCCGATGATTTTATGCCACAAAAGCGGAGGAAATGCAGCGAATTGACCAATCGTAATCAAGAAAGCATTCAAACTCGAAGGCGTTAGTACCTAGTTATATAATTTTCTGATAACATAAAAAGAATAATTTACTAGTATTTGTAAGCGTTGTTACAAATCGTAAATGGGCTTTACTTATAGACTTTTATCTACATATCCAAAATATAAATATGTACCTCAGCTACTAAATGAGCATCATCACTGAACACTTGTGTTTTACGCTGGGTTCAAACCCCATTAAATGAGTTGGTTGCATGGGTATTTTCGTAATTTTTCCCATATGCAACGGGAATATGAAATAGTTTTCTTTAGAAAACGCTCCAAGAAGGAATGTCTATCTTTATGTTGTGTTTAGTGTTGTGTCTTAATAAATAATGATAAAAACTTAGTATCGAATTTATCATTAATTCAAACAGTCCAGTTCCATAATTAGTTCAAGAATCAAGAGTCGGATATAAAATGAATACGGCTACTATGGTCTCTATGGAAGGACAGTAGCCTTACTTCTGTAACAGCAAACACGACTGGTAACAAATAAAAGGGGTCGCCCAGACGGTTAGGGAGCCTACTGCGGTGCCGAAGGGATTGGATTCGAATCGCGGAGAAGGCATGGATGTTTGCAAATGTGTAGTGTCTTTGCAGCATGGGGGCATTGTAAATATATGGCGAGCCAAAAGTTCTCTCGTGTGGATTGGTGATAGGGAAGAGGGGGAGACTCTCGCTCCCCCCCTCGCGGTGCTCTCCCTCAAAATTGGGGTCCAACCTCCTTCGTTGAAATTCATAAACAAGACAATAACAAAAGTAAATAAATAAATAAAAGGGACAGATAATTTGAATTGGGGAAATAGTCCCAAATTTTTTAATAAGGTCGCGCATATTTAATATGTCCCAGGAATTAGGCCAGATTATGTAAATACGCTTCGGATTTCTTAAATAATTGGTCTAAATTTCTCTGACCATATAAAGATGGAACAGTTTCGTTGTAATCAGATCAGATATAATCTCCATGGCCAGGAAAAAATGCTTTCTGGTAATGCGTAATACGTGAAAAATGCGTTCTTTTCCGGAATTCCCCCCCCCAAAAAAAGGTTTTTGTGAGAGAAATTTTCAACTTGCATGCAAAAGACGTTTTGACATATAGACAATAGTTCAACAATATGGTTTTCACAATAGATATTTCTGAGTCTATATTTATATCCTATCATAGTTAAAGAAAAATGGGAAACTTAACTTACTTGCCTGCATTATAATTAAAAAATATAGACGAGAAGTTGAATTCCGCAAGAAAAGGTTTGAAGAATTGCTTCTTAACGAAGCTCAACATAATATACACTGGTGAAATAAATTTAAGACAATGTGCATATTTTATGGAATTGCATGAAAAGAACTGAACTGAAGGAAAAACCACTGCTTCTAGATAAAAATGCAAATCTTGTATGGCAAATACGTAAGCGTACACGTGTGTGTAGGCGGAGCCAGGAGAAAAGCATGCTCTATAAGCGTGCGGAGGGTAAGACGAATTGCATTTTCAAGCCCACCTTAGCGAATTTCTTGGTGTTATCTTGCAGCAATCGGTTAAATTCAAATCGGACGACAGTAAAAATGAGTAACTACCAAAGTTTAGATGATGGAATGAGGTGGCGAATTGTGAAGAGGCTAGAGGCAGGCCTATCGCGTGTCCAGATATGGAGAGTTTAATAAAGCCCAGCGTCGTGTGTAACCTATGGAAACAGTTCCAGGATAATGGATCCATGGAGAGAAAGCCTGGGCAAGGTAGTCCGAGAGCTACGACATCCCGAGAAGATCGCTAATTGTCCATTTTAGCGAGACGTAACAGAGAAGCTACAGATTCTCAGCTCTCTCGGGACCTGTATGCAGCCAGAGGAGCCCGTGTAACAAGAGTGACTGTTTCCGAAAGACTAAATGAGAGAGGGCTGTTTGCCAGAAGACCGGCTGTTTGCGTTCCGCTCACGTCTACGGACAGGACAGTCCGATTAGCACGGTGCAGGCAGCATAGTGATTGGAGTAGGGAGCAATGCGCGACCGTTCTGTTCACCGACGAGTCTTGTTTTGGCCTAAACACAGATTTTCCCCTTATTTTCATATGGAGAGAGCCAAGGACCCACTACCTACCCTCCATTGTCCGCGAAATCAACAATTATGGCGGTGTAATGATCTGAGCAGGCATCATGTTGAATGGCCGCACACCTCTGCACTTCTTTGACAGAGGCTCTGTGACTGGTGTGAGGTATAGGGATGAGATCTTGGAGCCCTAAGTTCGCCTTTTCCGGGGTGCAGTGGGCCCCGAGTTCATCTTACAGGACGATAACGCGAGACCACATAAAGCTCTTCTGGTCGACGAATTTCTCAAAAATGAGGAAATTCGCCGGATGGATTGGCCAGCCAGGTCTCCAGACCTCAACGGTATAGAGCACGTCTGGGACACTCTGGGGAGGGCAACTGCAACTCGCAACCCCTCTCCGAGAACCATCTAGGAACTGAAAACAACGTTGCTGAATGAGTGGGGCCAATTGCCCCAGACGCTAACAAACTGCCTTTTTTCCAGTATGACATCACGCTGCGAGGCCTGTATGGCTGTAAGAGGGTACCATACCCCCTATTAACCCATTTCTTTTGTGTCTTCTGCAGCCATCGTTTCAGACCTTCAGACTCCCATAAGTGTTACATACGAACATATGTGTCTATTGGAACTGTTGAATGTTTATTTTGTTTGTATTATATCAGCCTATGTTGACACCAAATTTTATTAAAATCTGTCCAGTAGTTCTGGAGATCGTAGATCAAATTATCAAAATTCTCTTAATTTATTTCACCAGTGTAGTATTTAAGATTTTTAATGATTGAAAACATTGAATAATAATGCAGAATAAAACTCCGTATAACTGAAAACGCCAAGGTGCTCGACACTTGTAAAATCTGATAAGGAAAATATTGCCGAACCTTGAGAACAGTTGAATCAGTCCTAAAACCAATAATGCTTGGAAAGAATTATACGTCTACGAATAAGCATTAGTGATTTATTTTGATTTTGTTGAATGATTGATGAAAACCGAATTCCTTCGCTGTTTAGCGTTATGATGCTTGACGAAATAATAATGATGAAATTATTTGGTGGAATAAAGGAAATAAATACGAGTAATTATGAGTTAAAATTATCTTAGTCATTCAAATTTCTTTGTCCAAGAACTGGTACAAAAAGTAAATAACCGTCCCTCTTTTTTTTGTGAAATAAGCTTTTTGCGGAAGTTAATTTGCGCTTTTATTTCTTTTATTTTACACAATTTTCAAAAAGTGCATAACAGAGAAAAGGATGATTGAAACAATCTCATATATCATTTATCACATAATAATAAAATTATTTATTCTGTTCTAGACAATAATGATATTTTCAGAAAAATAATAATGCATTTGAGAGATGCCTCTATAAAAATCTTGAATTTCAGTGCCATTCTACCGTATCAAATTTTCTTCTAAAATAATTAGAGGACGAAATATCCGAGAAACGTCCGGAAGAGGAAAATATCTCAATCGCATTCTTTCATGCAAATTGTGTCGCTGAGTGGCAACATTGAGGAAGAAAGATTTCTTCGCATTTCCTCTCATCTTTTAAATTCCTAATTACACTCTAGCAAGGAAAGTTATTAAAGTTTAACGGCAGAGCACTTTTAATAGGGAAGCTATTAGGGTAATAGCTTCTTATTTCACTTATAACTTTCAGAGGTCGCTGTTATTACAACTCACAGTAGAATGCTTCCTTATTCTCCGTACATTTGATGCGTAGTTAGGAAACATATGTGAAGAATTTGTAGCAGTTTATATCCGTCTGTCTAGTCCAGAAGCTACGTATATTTAGATGTAAAGTAGCTGATTTTCTATAACATTGTTAAGAGAGGGTAAACTTAAAACAAAAATTTTACATTAAAACTTTTCTTTTATGAACTAAAAAATAATATTCGTTTTCATCATTAAGTTTTAGAATAATAGTATTAATTAGCAGCTAACGGTTGGTAGAATTCTTTTCAACCGCCACACCATATGAGCAGGGAAAAACGGATACCTTATGGAAATAACCCAAAGAAATCAAAGAATCATAGATAACCCAAGAAAAAAACCATAGGTAAGGCGAGTTGTCTCTGATACGAGAGAAAAATTGCATGTCGTCAGAATTCCTAATAAAGCAAAATCCAAAACTCCGAAAGAAGCTCAATGCATTTACAAGATTGATTACACAACTTATAAGGTATTTCTCCCGCCTTCTTCGCATGCCTTCGTGGTGTAGTGGTCTGATGCTCGGCGCGTAACCGAGAGGTCTGCGGTTCGATTCCCGGCGAAGGCGTTGCTCATTTTTCATGTCTCCTGCTTCGTAATAACCTAATGTCTCTACACTGGCGCCCGAACTAAAAATGTGGTGGATGATGATTCTCCACCACCGCGATATGGCGATTGATTCCCCAAAACCCCAGTCGCCCTTTAAAAGGGGAGTATATAAGGTATTTCTCCCGCCTTCTTCGCAAGCCTTTGTGGTGTAGTGGTCTGCATGCTCGACGCGTAACCGAGAGGTCCGTGGTTCGATTCCCGGCGAAGACGTTGCTCATTTTTCATGTCTCCTGCTTCGTAATAACCTAATGTCTCTACAAACTGGCTTGATTGATTCTCGGTTCCAAAACAAGCAGTTTTGTATGGTCTTCTAGGCAGTTTTTACTTCACCGACAAAGCAGCTGGTCTACTTTAGGGTAGTGCTTCAGCCTCTTTAAGCTTTTTCTTTCCAATGATTCTAATTTCACATGCTCTTCAGAAGTAAGGAGATATGTCTTATGAGATCTCTTTTGTTGAAAAGGGCAAAAAAGTACAATGAAAGGGATAGAATCAACTGTACTCTCACTGCCTTTACAACGAAACAGCTGCCAGGGTAATGGAAGTTTGAAAAAAAAATCGTTGTACAGCTTCGAAAATGTGTTTTCTGGAAACTTCTAGAACGTCATCAGCTTGGTGAGAAAACGCTAAATATTGCCGTCTTGCTGACAAAAAGTATCGTCAGGAGGATCCGTTTGTAGTTTGTTTACACGCCTGGTTTTAATTGAGCTGTCTTTGCAACACAAACATGAATCGGTTCAGAATTAACAAGACCTGCAACATGATATGCGATTAGAAACACAATAACTGGACACAAATTCAATTTAACAGAAATGCACAATAAAGTTACGACAAAAAAATGTGCTAAATAAATAAATAAAATACATAACACTGTAAAAATATGTGAAAACCAAAATACACTCAAATAAACAAAAATACATACAAATTTTTACAACAATTTATTCAATAAATTATGAAAGTTTTTTAATCGAATTCTATTTAAAAATAAATATTTATACTTCCTTCACTAACCCTCAAAACCACGAAATAAAATTTCATTGGTTGAACTATTAACACCAGTAGTTTCTTTTTAACCTCTCACGTAGAATAAAGAGTTTCTTTTCTTATATTGAGGCCACTTGGCCAGCTCAGATACTAGGGAAAATGAAAACTTCAGCTGCAGGATCGTCCTCTTCCAACATCATATTCAATAGCAGATTTTTATATTCTCAACAGTGGATTAAAATACCTTGAACTTCATTTAATGTACTGTATACTAGAAACGGATGTTACCCAGCTCCATTAAGAGCTTAATTGCATGGGCAAATGGCAAAGGAAAAACACATTAGTAGAATTTCCTCTTGTGTTCAAATAATTAATTGGAACTAATTAACAGCATTTTAATCCTACGAATGATCGGGAACGTGAAAAAGGAATTCCTTTAGTGCAATTTTGGAACTTCATTAATGCTGTTGTTTATTAATGAATAGACAGAAAGTTATGATTGCTAAAGCTAGCAATTATTTTCCCTTTTGAAAAATATTTTCGAAGCCTTTGCTCATTCAGTATATACCGGAAAGCTCCTAGGAAATGCTGAAATTCCTTTTTATCAAAATTAGATTCTAAAATATTTTTATTATTGATAAATATCAAAGCAAAAATGTTAATTTTGCATTGAGTTTTACATTAGGAAGTGCAAGCAGAGGAAGCAATAACGAAGAATTCAACCGGAAGAAGGTTGAATATTTAAATGAAATGCGTTTTACGAAAATTAAATTTTCCTGGAATTCGCTTTTAATTATGCATAGTTTGGAAAGGAGATTTCACGTAATTCTGTACTATTTTAGTAAGTTTTTCTCTTCTCTTTCCCAAAAAAGTATTTAAGCAAATAAAAAAATAGCTTTTTTAAATTTAATTCAGTAGTTGAAAACGCAGAATCAGGGAGCAAAAAAGAATTGGACTTAACTCGATTCCTGTCCAATGAGGTAAGTGTTTCAACTTTGAATATTTAGTGTTTTTGACAGCATCAATCCATATGTAGAAAATCTGATGTGTACATCACATGACTTCTTTGTACGGAATAGTAAATTATACTCATTTTGCATTTCATTTAAACTTTATCAATTGAATAAAACTCACTTCGTCGACAGCGCAAAAACCACAATACAATAAATGCACTCTTTAAAATTCATTATATTTGTTTACCACAGCGATATTCAGGCACTAGGTTCAATTAACAGCGCTACGTCTCATTCATTTTATAACTCAGAAAGCACAAAAATATATTATATATATTATCTGTTGTATATTATGTATATTATCTGATGAATTATCTAATGGTTGCGACATGTTTCATTCAAAGTATAAAAGAAATTAACCTCCCCCCCCCAAAAAAGAAAGAAACAGTTTTCACAGGCGATTCAGTAGTTCTCATCCAATTAATTCAGTTGTCACTTCGCGACAAGGCAAATATAAATAAAAAATCAAAATATCTATATTAAAAATTACGAAGTAAATATTAAACACCTATTTCCTCGAATAAATTCCAGAATGGATTAAGCATGATTTAGTTTGCCTTAATAAAAGAAGGCATTATCTTCTTGTTGCAAAGCTTAGTTCTCTAGACTGGCAACAAATCCTCTATTTTGCTAAGTTTGAAATGTAAACAAACATGGCTGCTTTCGTAAACATAATTAGGCTTAGCCGAACCTTAAACAACTTTTAAATTGTTCTTTTAAATTGCTGGTAATTCTACAAATATTGTATGCAAATTTACTAAAGTCAGAAAAATGTTAACCGGAAGATAAGAACAACATAATTTAATCATTTTTAAAGCAAGAAATGCGCAATTTACCGACATATAAGAATAAAAACTCGGAGCTCACTGAGCCGAGTAACAGAGTGGGTATATATATATATGTATATATGTATATATTTATAATACTTTTGGTGCGGCTGATTGCAACCAGAAAGGGAGGTGCACATCTTATTCTGTCCTTATGTAAAAGCGTCACGCAAAAACATCGTTAAATTGCATTCGATAGCTGTCAAAATGGATATTTTCGTTGAAATATGATACCCTAAGTTTTTCGCGATTACAATACTCCTTTTTACTTCATACATGGAAGTAATAAGTGGAAAAGAATGTGTTTTCTTGTTGTGTTACCCCATTACACTACGGAGTTTCTCCAATGTTTTTTTAATGTTGGGTTCTAACAGTGTTCGAGTGTTTAAGACCGCTAAATACTGGGAGTTCAACCTGGGTTCGATCTCAGGCGAACGATCTGACCGCATAATTGGTTGTTGGGCTTTTTGCCATGTATAAAAGGAATTTGAACCAGTTTCCTTTACAAAATCCTTCTCTTTGGCATATAGCCCTCCTCTTAGGCATATAGCCCTCGTGTGCTTTCCCATATCCCAATAGCCTAAATGTTTAATGTTTGGATACTATCCAGTAGAAATGTTTCTTAGCATGCTTGACCCATGCTTGGACTGTTTCCTGATGTTATCGCCATTGCTAAAGTACTGACATGAGAAAGAATCCAAACACTGAGAGAAATAGAAAGGTTAGGTTACGTTATTTTACTTGGGAAAAGCAAACAAAAAGTCTCTAAGAAAAGGGATACTTTTATGGAAGATTTTCTAAGAGTTGGCTCGTATTCACGTTACGTCTAGGAAACTTCACGAAAAATTGTCATTCATTCAGCCTGTTCAGCTGTTTCTAGACATCTCAACTACTTGGCCACTAGAGGGGCGAAAAATTAATTGCCACTAGTGGGATTGGACATAATCTGTTGCTACTTTTTTGTATTATTTTCAAAGTTGCATATTTCGGTCTTACATTGTAAACCTGCACAATATGGATTATAAGCGAATCCTGCATCATCTGAAGTGGATGATTTATCTCTGATTAATTTATATGTCTTCCATCGTCAGGCATCTATATTACTATAGTCTGACTAATGTTAAATTATGCCATTTATTCTTGCCTGACTTAGGTACAGCAAGTAAATATACTGCTTTCTCTGACGGACTTCGAATGAAAATTTCCAAAATGCCTCTAATGCCTATCTGCCTCTAATGGCGTATTGCTGTGAGAGGTAGGCTACCTATAAATATTTTTGCCATTACAGAAAATCCAAACCTAATTTTCAAGGTCTATTTTTCATTCAATTTTTTCTCTTTCACGTCCAAGAAAATTATCTATAATAAATCTGCTACTGCATATTTTTTCTTTTAAAACTGATCTGTTGCGATTTAAAATTTACTGATTTATGTTGTTCTTATGTGCCGATTATATTTTTAGGCCTTTAGTTAATCTGCATGCAATTGTTGTAGAATTATCAACAATTTAAAAGTTGTTCGAGTGCTACTAAGCCTAACGAAGCCACAATTTTTCCATTTGCAGCTTTTTATAGAATAGTGAACTAAGTCTGTTTCTTTTAACGGAGGGGGAAAATAAGTAAATTTTCAATTTTGTGCACCGAAAATTCTGTCTTCCTGCGCGCTGGCAGAATTGCTTGTTTCTGCGTAGAAACTTTAGTTTTAATTGTAAGAATTGTTTTTTAATTGTTTTTAACTGCATTTTGTTTTTTACGTTTTCTGTGCTTTACAATTTTTTTAAAGTCGTTTGTGGTTTTCTGTATTTTTGCCTTACCGTGAAGTGACAAAGAATTAATTGAATGAGAGATATACAGTTAATGAAATTTGAGCAAATAAGTTTAAATCAAATGCAACAAAAAATGCGTGTAATTTAATGAGTCGTGCAAAGAAGTCATGTGGCTTTCCACATCAGAGTTTTTTAGTTATTTAATGCCATATTTAGTTATTTGCATAATATATTTGAAACCATCAGAATTACTTCTTTATAAATGATTAATATTTAAATATATTTAGCATCGATTATTTTATCCCATGTCTAATCAGCCATTTCCCTTCATTCATCGCAGAGAATCTACACTCACGTTTGTGAAAATTGCAACACCATGAAGGACTTACGCGAGTGAGCTGAAATTTTCAGGAAATGCAAAGTAGCGCATGATATGCAAATGATTAGAATTGCAAATCCGTAGCGCATGCGTATGCTGAGCAGCGCCCTCTGAACGGCTGATGGATCCGAATAAATAGACGGCTGTAGCGAGGCGTGTATGGTTATCGGTGGTTATCTGCTAGTGGTAAACGTTAACTCAATCTGTACTTATGCCTCGTCGACGAAAGAGAGCGAGATTTGAACAACTTACAGAGTTTGAACGAGGGAGAATCATCGGCCTTCGTGAAGCTGGATTGTCGTATCGTGCAGTAGCCTCTCGTGTGCAGCGTAACAGCAGCACAGTGATGCGCGTTTGGAAGCAGTGGACGGACGAGTGTCGGACAACTCGGAAATCCGGGAGTGGACCCCGAAATGTGACGTCAGCTCGCGATGATAGACACCTGGTCCGCATGGCGCGGACGGACCGTACAGCTTCCTCTAGACAATTGGCAGCACTGTGGTCAATAGCTACAGGTGTTTCATTGTGTGCTTCATCAATTCGTAGACGTCTGCTGCAGTGTGGACTGCGCGCACGGACTCCTTTATACAGGATCCCCCTAACGCACGACCATCGCCGCCTGCGGCTACAATGGGCCAATCAGCATAGAGACTGGCGTGCTGATTGGCAGCATGTCGTGTTTTCTGACGAATCCCGCTTTAATTTGTGGTACCATGATGGCCGCATTCGTGTCAGACGCTATGCCGGTGAACGCCACCTTCCGGAGTGCATTATCGAACGCCACAGTGGACGAACACCCGGAGTTATGGTCTGGGGCGCCATAGCATATCATAGACGATCTCAATTGCTACGAATTGTGGGCAATCTGAACAGCAACCGGTATATCCGTGAAGTTCTACAGCCCGAAGCTGTTCCCTTCCTTCAAAGCTTGCCAGGCGCTGTATTTCAACAGGACAATGCCCGCCCTCATACTGCTCGGATTGTTAAATCCTTCTTTGCAGCGCAGCAGGTACAGCTTCTTCCTTGGCCTGCGTGTTCCCCGGATATGTCGCCAATTGAACATGTGTGGGATGTCATTGGTCGGCGTCTTGCTCGTGATCCTCGTCCTGTTGCGTCTGCAGACGAACTTTGGGTACGCGTACAAACGATATGGAATGCTCTTCCTCAGTCAGACATTCAAACTTTGTTTGACTCCATGCCACATCGTGTAGCAGCACTTATTGCGGCGCGTGGTGGGCACACAAAATACTGATTCTGATCTCTTGTTCTTGTTTGTTTGCTTTGAACATTTAATCATTTATTTGTACCACTACCACTCAACTGTGTATTAAATTGCATTCAATTATGACGATTCCTTCTTGGTGTTGCAATTTTCACAAACGTGAGTGTAGCTTCGAATCAGACTATTTAACCTTTACGAAAGGTAAAGGAAGCGAAAACATTTCGTAAAGTATCTCCGGAAGAGTGTAATCTGATAAGTTCGGTTCGTTTGATGATTCGAACTATCAAGCAGATTTCCGTTTCCTAGAACTCGATGATCCGAAGTTTATTGCTCCCTAAAAACCATCATCTTGGATGAGTGGAATTGGATTCGGAAGTGAAATTACCGTCTTTTTCCCCCTTTTTTTCCTTCTGATTGGTCATTTATCTTTAATTTCATAGCGAAATGTGCCGATGAAATGCAATTGAATTTAAGCTTTATTTTTTCAAAAAATAAATAAATAAATAAATAAATAAATAAAAATTGTTTCCAAAAGAGTTCTTTTTTTCTGTGATAAGCATCTTTATGCTTAGTTAAAGAATGGAAGTTTTAATGTTTTGCTTAAATTTTTGGATTAACGATGGAAAGAATCCTGAATTAGAGCAGGATTTGAATCCGAAACCGAAACTGAAAGATTCTCCAGAATTTCGAATCCCGAATAATTTACATAAAAATAAACTAATAAATAAACACAAATTTTAAAAATATTAAAAGTTTTTAATTAAAACAATTTTTTTCTATGGTCAATGAAAAATAAATTTTAAAAAAATCTGAAATCTATCAGATTTTACATTACGCCTAAAAGTGCGTTTTTTTAACGTCTTGTGTGTTACCTTTATTTATTAAATATTACGTTCTTCGCAATTTAACCATAAAATTCAATTCAATAGTAGTATGCCAAAATAATTTTCAAATAAGCGTATCTTTATAATTTCCGATACACAGTCCCGAGCGCTGAAGATGAAATTTTTTCCTGTACAGTATTGCCACTGCTCGCTTTGAAATCGTTTAATTTATAGATCAAAAATTCGTTAAAGTTTTACAAAATATGAAAGAGATAATAAAACAAATTCCAAATTTGGGGCTTCCCGATGCCCATATTCGGGTGGAAACTTACGCTATTCAAAATTCGATGGCTCTAGGCACCGTTGTTTTATTACAATGCGAGAAACATATACACATTTATTCAGCTTCTTCATTATTCAATTTTTTTAAACATAGTACAGGGCTCTAATACTTGGTGGTAACAATTTGAAAAGTGAAGCGACATTTATAATGAACATCGCAAAATGCGGAAACGAAATTAATAGCCTTCTGGGCCAGTGCCCTTTGGGATAATAATTTCTTACAAATACAGAAGTATTTATTGAAAAGACGTTCAAGACCGGGAGTTCGTAATTAAAATTTTTTAAACTTGAAGTACATATTCACCATATAATTTGTAAAACGTATTTTAGTATCAGTTTAAATTTTTTACATATTTCTGGAATATTTTCAAACCAAATTGATTGTAATTAATAGCCCAAAGGTGCGGTAGCCCAGAAGGGTTATTAATCTCAAATCGGCACTTTGAGGCCTTTCACTCTTAATAACTGGCGAATCACTTTTTAAATTGTTGCCACCAAATTTTATCTCCTTGTATAATATTTAAAAGTATTAAATAATCAAGAATCTGCATGAATATGTGTATGTTTCTAGCATTGTGAAAAAATGACGGTATTTAGAACCATCAAATTTTGAATAACGTAACCACCCGAATATGGGCATACGGATGGCAAAATTTTTAATTTTCAATTAGTTTTATTATCTATTCCATATTTTGTAAAACTTCAATGAATTTTTGATTAAGAAACTCAACGATTTCAAAGCGAACAAGGCACCACTGTACGGAAAAAAAAAACATTTTTACCTCCAGCGAGCGAGACTGTTTATCGGAAATTCTAAAGTTATGCTGTTTTTAAATATTTTGTGGTATTACTGTTGAATTGAATTTTATGTCATTTAAGTGCAAAGAACATGATATTTAATAAATAAAGGTAACACACAAAACGTTAACAAACTACTCTTTGGACGTAATATAAAATCTGAAAGCTTTTAGATTTTATATAAAACCTGAAAGTTTTCAGATTATATATTTTTTTCAGTACTTAATTCAGTATTCAGTATGAGTATTTTAGTATAGAATTTGATTATTATTTGTATCCTTACAGATAAAAATTTTAGCTGGTGAAATGCTGAATAGATTTTAGTAAACAAAACTATTTATCCTGCAGATAAATATTGCCTTTTGAGGATTGAGAATTTATAGTATAAACAACGTAAATAATTTTGAATCAAATGAAGTACAAATAAAGCGCGTCTTTCACTTTAAAATTCTTTTCAGTTCTAAACCAGAATCTTTCATTATAATTTTTTTTTTAAATTAACTGCAAGGAAGGTAACCATATTTACTTGCTTATTTTTTTCTTTTTGCCTATTTCTCTCTAAACGTTTTTCAGTGTACGACTCAGAAGTTTCTGATTTCTGGCAACAATGTAAAATGTGTGGAAAATACATTACGTAAGTGAAAAGAATTTTACCGCAATTCATAACTTTTTTTTGTGATACAGAATACAATAATGTTAATATGTCGATTCACATGCAGTTTTCAATGTACTGCTTTTATAAGTTAAGTATTTCGAAGAGAAATATTAAACGCCGTGCAATTTTCCAAATTTAATGAGCTACCTCAAGAGGCTTTTGAAGTTTCAGGAGATAAAATACATATTAGAATGAAGAGAGAGTAATAATAATAGGTTTATAAGGTTTAAGGTTTGATATTTCAAGTGTTAACACAAATAAATACTAAAAATCTTTACAATAAATTGAGAGCGTCGCACTAAGGGCTGATATGAGATGAATTTAGTTCCACTCAAATGGCAATAGCGTTCTTTGTTTAATGAATACATCTGTTGGACGTCAATAAAATTTATGTTTCCAAATTTTTGAATTAAATTATTTAATACCTTTTATACTTAGGTTTCGAATGTGGAGAAAAGTGCGAATTTCCGAATCTCAGATTTTCATCAGGATTTCAGAATTCGATGATTCAAATATCTCAGCCCTAAATTAAATTTATAAATTAAAGATTACAATCGCTGTCTCAAGAAATGTCACATATTGATATAAGAATGGTATTTTTAAATCATTTGACAGTCTCAGTAATTGCTCTACCGGCATAATATCTTTACCATTAATTAAAAGAATGTAAATTTCATAATTATATTTAAAATTTTGGATAAAAGTTAATTATTTAACTTATTCAAAGCTAATGTTATCTGCCTTCCCCCAGAAAAGTCAAAATAATATAAGTGATGCATCTTTAATTACGTTAAGAATCACCAGCAAACTTCTACCTTGAAATGCTTTAAAAGCATCAAAACATAAATAAAACAAATAGCTTTTTTTATTCGTTGCCGGGATGTGTTATTTATTATGGCAAAGTGCTCACTGAATATCTTCTTTAAGAGTGATGCCTTCAGGGAGGATTTTCTGGGAGAAATTAACTCTCAAATTCATGACAAAAATCATGAAATTTTTATTTGAGTTAACATATCCTCAGCGGGTTTATTTCGATAAAGCAAAGTACGTAAACGATGTTTGCCTCTATAAGGGATGCTTCCGTCGGGGTAATTTCTGAAGGAAACTTTTTAAATATGTTTTCAAACATTTTACGTAAATCATATGTTTATTCAGAGTTCTGAAAATGAAAACAGTCCTTAGTTGCACTAATAACAGAAAATAAAGGAGAAAAAAGTTCTAAGCGATGACGTTCTGTTCCTTTTTAAGAATTAATTTCGCAATATTAGTACTTTCGAAACGTATCCTTTATAATAGATATGTAACTGAAAAACAAAAGTTTGCGTGTATTTATTCCTTCCTTAACAATTTTATTTATTACTGAGGTTTATTTATTACTGTTCTGTTAGATTCTGTTATGAAGAACGATTATGCATACTAAGGGCAATATTAGGAGGAATTTTACATATTTCAACGACAGAAATTTAAAGTAATTTGGACATTACTTATTTTAAAATCATTATAAATATTCTAATCACTAAATCATGATTATGATGTGATTGGCAAATAATTAAAATTTAACTACGCGGATAACTTCCTCTTATTGTTTGTTTCTATCACTTTAAATTTCTTCTCTATTTTAATTTGTTAAAGATAATACAGTATAAAGATAATACAGTAGGTATCTTAGAAGAAGGTATGCTTTACACTGTGATTATCTTATTATTTTAAGCCATATATCTATCTTAGTTTAATTTAGTTGAGTGAAAACTAATTATGCATTTAATTTGCATAAAAATTAAATTAATTTTTTCTATCAGATATAGTAAAAAAAAAACGTACTTGCATTTAGTGTTATGGCTGGCACAAATAAAATTGAATTACATGTTTTCAGTTGAAATGGGTTGTGTGGTTATATAAGCATTTCCATTGTTTAGTTTCATTAAAAGGTATGCTTTTTATTTTGTATTTTAGAAAAATATTTTACATTTCAAGTTTAAATTTCTTTTTCAATCTTTGTTGAAATAAACCACGAAAAATGAGGAAGTAAGATTCTTTCGGTATAATTACAGTAGTTATATTAAAAAACATAAAAAATTCCAGTCTTTCTAGTTTTTGACATAATAGGATGGGCTTTAATTTTTCTATACTTAAGGCTTTTAATAATAGAAAGAATAATTTCTTAATATTATTAATTTCTAATATAAATTTCTTAATATTATTAATTATTAGTTATTAATACTATTTATTATTAATATAATTATTAGCCTAAAGGGTCTTTTTGTCCAGAAAGGCTATTAATTTGGTTTTGGCATTTTACGTCGACGTTAAAACGGCGTTTCACTTTTCAAATTGTTGCCACAAAATATTAGAGCCCTTCATTATATTTAAACAAATTAAATAATGAAGAATCTTCATGAATGTATGTACGTTTCTCGCATTGTGAAAAAAAACGACGGTACCTAGAGACAACAAATTCTGAATAGCGTAGTCCTCCATTCGAATATGGGTATTTGGAACCCCAAATTTGGAATTTGTATTATCATCTATTTCATATTTTGTTAAACTTTAACGAATTTTCGATTAACAAATTTAACGAAAAAAAAGCATTTTTTTTTATCTCCAGCGCGCGAGACTGTGCATCGAAAATTCTAAAGATATGCTCTTTTTTAAATATTTTGTGATGTTGCTTTTGAATTTATGGTTTAAAGAACATGACATTTAATAAATAAAGCTAACACACAAAATGTTAAAGAAACACCCGTTTAGGCGTAATAAAAAATCTGAAACTTTCAGATTTTTTTTATTAATTTTTTTCTTAATTAATAAAGAAAGAGTAATTTCTTTCTTGCTGAAAAAGTTCGGAAAAGGATATTTTTGTAATTTTTGTATTTTGTAATGTAAAATTACATAAGATACTTAAAATGCACTGCTTTATAGTCAGCGTTTTCTTGGAAGACGAAACTGCCCGCCATTGTTGCTGATGTAAGGAGAGAGAATTAGCTTATTTTTTGTATCGAAATTTTTTTGTGGTTTCTGTATCGCATCAGACTGAAAAATGTATGACTATGAATCGTAGTTTTTGCATTGTTATTAGAGAAGGATTACAGCGGTATCGTTCTCTCTATTGTTAGATGCATTACTCTCGATCTATCTTAACTGGCATCGGGTACATCCGCTAATATAATATAAATATATCATTTTGAGTCAAAAAATAAATACCTAAAATTGCTTTGTAATTGGGCTTAAAATCAATCTAATTATGTGTTCCATTTAGGTCACATAAATTGTTTTCATCTCTGTTTCATAGTCTTAGACGTGGATCATTTCTTTGAAATTTGCATACCTTCCTGGTAAACATTAACACTGATTCCGGAATGAATAGAGAAATATTTTGGTGTGTTTCGTTATGTTCTGGTATTATTATAATACTCGTATAATATATCAACAGAATATAATATAGTATCGCAGAAATACATCATTTCTGAAAATACAGCATTATTCGTTTTAAACAGTGAACTGAAGTTTTGTTGTGAGAGTGTGTTATAAAAGGAGCAAAGAATAGAATATTTTACTTCAATAGAAGAATTTCCATTTGAAAATTACCCAGCATTTTTCTTTTCTATCTGTTAAATTTCTGGAAATCTTTTTGGAAAACAAGAAAACGATAACCCGTGAATCACATTAAATTTCGATTCAGTTCTCTGCACGCAATTTACTCGTCAACAGCTGTATTCCGCTGAAATCTGTCGGTATTGTGAAAAGGAATATTACGTTTAAATGCTTGAGGCTTAATTATTATTATTATCAGTTCAGATGGCTTAAGAAACCGTATGAGGAATATTGAATATTAGAAAATTTAGGAAAAAAACAAATTTCCTGCAATTTTGATTCTCACGTGTCTTGCAATAAATATTACTTGTTTTGGGCAGATGAAAATGTAATGATGGTGCAAAAACATTTTCCTCACGTATATGGAACAGACACCCATTTTTCAAAATGTAGCCTTGACCTCAAAAAAAATGTTAAAGACAAGAAACATGTTAGTAATATCACGCAGTGAGGCCATGCAAAATATCATGCAAACAAACGACATACTGCATCACATGTCGTAACATGTCGTACTGTATCATACGTAACACATCCAACTTCAGTACTACAGTTTACCGTAAACCTTCATCGATTTGCCTTCCACCACACTTCAAATCATGTCATCCGACTAAACAAAAGTTAGCTTCATTTTACTCCCATGTTTTCCGTGCTCTTCAAGTTTGCTTCTCCAAACTATCCCTCGATGAAGAACTAAATTATTTAAAAGCAATACCTATTGACAGGGGCTTTTCACCCAACATTATTAATCAAGCAGTTAAAAAATTCTCATCTCAACACATCAAAAGGAAGAATTTCGTTGTAGGAGATTATAAAAATTCTGTTGTCATTCCCTTCTTTCCATCAATTAGCTATAAAATTGCACGTATTTTACAGAAATTTAACTTTCGGGTAGTTTATTCTCCCATCAGTAAAATTCCGAAAATCATACTCAAGGATACCATTCGGGATACGAATTCCTGAGGTATTTACAGGATTCCTTGCCAGTATGGTTTAATTTACATTGGTCAAACTAAGAGAGCCTTAAAATTTCGCATTAAGGAACATGAGGCATATGTTAGAAAAAGGAAACACAGAAGTCTTCTGTTGCAAAACATTGGTGGTCCAAAAATCACGCTTACAATTTTTTTCTGCTCCCAAAATTATTAAAAAAACATCTTTCAATGGTGAACTTGATTTTCTAGAGGCATTTCACATTAAAAAAAATCTTCCTGTTCTAGTTAACGACCTTAATTCCAATCCATCTTTGCCCTCAGCCTTTAAAGAAATTATGTTTTAATTCTGGTTTCATCAACAGATGGCGCCAGTAGCTTGTCTCCTGTCCAAGCTTTCTTATTTTATCTTATCTAATCATTATATCTTATCTCGTTCATTTACGCTTCTGCAGCTGAGGGTGATGGTTCGGTAAAACCATCGAAACTAGTTCTGTGAAAATTTGAAAATATAACGCTGATTTTTGTTGTCCGACTTCTAAATTAGTGTATCAATATTTAACTGTGAATGTTCATGTTAATTTTAAAGCGTTAATACATCAATGTATAAATGTGAATGTACGTATAAAATACAAAACGTGCTTCTATAGTGCGTATATGTAGGTTATATAAAAATTCCTTTGCAATAGAAGCCATATTAGACTAAACAAATTTTTAGCTAGAGGCTGAACTCTACGGTAATGAAATATGCCTACAAGGACTTGCTAACTAATAGTTGCCTGAAAATAATGAATACTGATATGAGGGTAAGCTGAAAAGTCGCGAACTTATTGATATAAAACATAAAATTGTTAAAAACTACCGCATTTTCTGCGCATGCTCTCGAGGTGTAAGTGGTTAGCATTTCCACCTAGTAGCTGACAAAACATGTGGTTCGAATATCAGAGAAGATGCAATTGACTTTCCACATTTCCTGTTCTCAAAGGCCTACTAAACGAACAAAATAGCTTCCTTTAGCTTAATAGTAGTGCAACCAAAACAGACTGCTTTAGCGGCACGTATGATTGCACTACTTACACTGTACTTTCGTTGCCATTTGCTTTAAAGGCAGCTCCCTTCATCAGGACTTGATAATTCATTACAAGATTAGAATCACTGGCAGAGTTTAAACTGGCTGGCAAACACCATCTCCAAGTGAACCAGCTGTTCTGTCGGGGAAATAAAGTACTGGAATTAAAATATGGCAAATCGTAATTCACCACCGGCTGCATTCAACGGACAGAGTCTCATGGTTTTCCTTAATTGCCTTAAGAGGAAAAATTCAAGGGATTTTCGCATACCTCCAAGCGGTTCTCGTGGTGTAATCGGTTAGCACTTCCTTCCAGCAACTGGAAGATCCATGTTCCGAAACTCAGATCGCAGAGGCTATAGCTGATATTTTTCCTGCTTCTTGTTTTGAAAAAGAAACTAATGCTTCTATGCAGAGCTAAAGGTTGTTTTTGTATTGATGATGAGCTTGAAGAAGGTAAAGCAACTATTAGGAAATACGAATGCTTCCATTAGTACCAACTGGTATTTCCCAGAGACAAATATTAACATTTAGAAATCCAAATAATCGAGTTTGCTTTCTTTTATAAACATTCCACAAACTACAAGATTATAAGCTAGTGATGAATAATGAGATTTTTATAAATTACTGCAGACGGTTTTATTCACTGTAATGTTGGACATAAACCGCCTGAGAAGCTGAAATACTTTAAGGCTCATTCAAATGATTTTTAGAAATAACGAATTCTTGTCTGTTATTGTATCTCGTATTTGCTATCCACCGTTCTTAAATAACTGCAAGTCATTTTGGTGTTTTATTATATTTGATAGTATAACGCAACGTGTAAACACAGTAAACTGTTAATTAATGCCGCTTATGATATTAATTTACCTGGAAAAGCTTATAGAAACCATTCGGTTTTTTGGAGCAAAAGCATGAAAAAGCAACTTCGCCCTCTCGGGATTCGAACTATTCATATTCTCGTTGCTAGCTGAATGTGCTAGCCACTTATACCACAAGAACATGAAGGAAAGAAGGTGTTATTTCATTACACTCTTTTCCAATTAAAGGGTGACTGCAAAATGGCACGTAACCCAGTCAACCAAATTCAGGTAGTAATGAGATATCTCCCACCAAAGTTTATATCGGGTGGTCACTGTAAAGACACTTAGGTTTTTTGGCAGTATAAAACATTAAAAGGTAAGTATTCAATCACCTGGATTCGAAACACTGATTTTCAATTTGTTAGCCAGATGTGAAAAGCACCTACATCACAAGAGCATGCGCAGGAGAATACAATAATTATTTACAGGCCAAGCGTTTTCCTTCTAAAAAAGAGAGACCTTAGTCTGATCTTTCGCGAAGACTGAGTTTTATTTAAAATCCACGCCACACTAGGATTGCTTTTCGTCTAATTTTAAATAAACCAGGGGCAACAACTCTTACTAGACACATTTTATTCTGAATTGCAAATGACAGAAATACTTTTGTTTAACCAACAAATTGCTGTTTGGTTAAATGCATAGTTTCTTCCAAGCAATAAAGATCAAATCTGCTGGTAGTCCTATGGGACTAAAAGTGGTGTTTTCCTAGAAATGATATATCCAACCTCGTAAAGTACACCCGCAAAATAAAATTGAAACTGTAAAACTTCTAACTCGGTTAGGAAGTTACAGAATCTCATTTGAAAATGTAATTAGTTTCCTACGTTCTCCAAATGTCTAACATATGGCTTTAAAGATTCAAAGCCTTATTTCCAAGCTGTATCATTCTCTTTACAGCTCTTGTATAAATTAGTCTTCTTCTCAGAAGTCCCTTTTATGTGCAACTAAATAGTCCGTGAACAAAGTTGTACTTTAATTAGTCAGTTAGAAAACACATTCAGTCAAGTTATTTTAAAAAATTTATAACTGCATGAATTTAGCAAAACTCATTAACCAATTATATTCCCACACATAGTTTTCACCTAAATCAGTTAATTCAATGCAAATGTAATAGACTGGATTTTTTCTGTATGCTAAGATACTCATGTCTTGATAAAGTGAGGTGTCAGTACTTTTACTGGCATTCATATACGGTAATATTTCTTACCATTTCCTCGCTAGTGGTACAGGTAGAATTTCACCAGTGGTCATATAGGTATAACCGTTGCACTAACTATGCATTTCCGCCTCAGTTGTGAGAGGAACACCCTGGAGACGATCAGTGGATCTCCCAAGGATATTCGGCTCGACGTGCATTTTGAATTCCTCCCTTGACGTACAGACATTATATACTTGCAAATATCCATGCCTTCTCCAGAATTCCGGCCTGGGCCCATCGATATGGCAATCCGCCTCAGTTACCACTATACTATCTAAGTGTCTCTCTCATTGGTAGTGATCCCTTTCAATCACATGAAAATATTTTGCAGTTCCTTCACTTTGCTTTCGCACTCTTTATTTCAGTACAGACATAAATCCCCGAAAAGTGTGGTGCATTAAATGTGAGAGAAAAATAGCTTATTATAAACTAAACTGAATAGCGCAACATCGCTAGTGGGCCACGGCCTGCCGTGCCATTTTTCTGCTACCTTGATCTTTGGGCTACTGATTGCATCAGCATATGCCCTGGACATGTGGTCAGCTTGTCGCAGGACCCGCGATGTTTAGTCCCTAACAGTGGCACTCATTTTATCGACCCACTTAAGGATGAAAGGCTGAGTCAACCTTGCCCAGCCTGGGGATCGAACCGCGGACCTGTGGAAAAATTAATAAAATGAAGAAATACCTGTTAAAATTAAATCATATTAGAAAAAACTCGCTTAGTGCAAATTCTATATATGTGGTAGTCCTTTACCTCATTTGAATAAAATAATATTGTTTATAATAATTAAATGTACGTGTTTTACGCAAGTGACTTATCCTTATTTTGAGACTGTTACATTTTTTCGGAGAAAGGAATGCAAAATATCAGTCGTGTTCTTTCCAGGATTTGAAGTAAATAGCATCACGTTACCAATTAAATAGGGTAACCAGTTATAACATGCAAGCATGGATGAGTGGATACGATAATTCTTTACATGTTTGCCAACTTAGAGGTCACTGGAGAGAGACCAAATGATGTTGAAATGTGATGATAAGTTATTTTCCACCAAGTTTAGTTCGAGTATCTTACACAGGATATGAGCAGCAAATCTTACAACTGCTTATTGGGCGTGCTAATCACTTGCATGACAGAGAATTCTCGTATTTCTCATGCGTGATAGCTATGTGTAAATGGTTAGTACATCCAGCTAGCAAGTGGAAGATTGTGATTTGAATCATGACTAGAGCACAGTTGGTATTTTGTATTTCCTACTCCGAAAAACTTAAAGTACATTGTTCATACTGCTTAGGCAATCACAACATCAGAGATTGCAAATCCCAAAAGGCCACTTACATCAGCTGTGCAGATTACAATTACCGCACAAAAAGCAAATCACTCTGCAACCACCCAGCCTACGATGTCACCTGCCCAACATATGGACAATACATCGACAGAATTAAATGCAGTATCACCTATGAATGAATTACAGTATCCCAGCAATGACATCCACACAACAACAATCGCAGACACTTCAAATGAACCAACACGCTGTGTTCAAATCAATTTACAAAGAGCTCAAGCAGCTGCCTCCCAACTGGTACAGCATGTCATCACCCACAACCTGGATCTGCTTCTCATACAGGAATACTGTAGA